>JAGFPH010004775.1:0-26080 GCA_018207615.1 Philaenus spumarius
ATATTTATTTTATTGACATATTTCTTTGGTTAATATACATTTAACTTCGATTTGTCTATCCGTGCAAAGCCGGATCGGGCCAGCTAGTAATATTATAAAGAGGTAAAATTAGTTTGTTTATTTGTTTGTATGTAGGGGGTAATGTCTGGAACTACTGAACCGATTGAAAAAAATAGTTTTACTAATACAAAACTACACTTGAGTAACATATTGTAGAATTAATTTGTATTTAAGGGTTAAGACAACCCCTAAAACAATAAATATTAATTCTTATACCTTCCTTAAAGATAAAGAGCTGAAATTTTGTACATTTATTTCTTACAGATACATAGAAAAAGTAAGCTAGATTTGCATTTTGTCGCGTGCAACTAAGTGGTGAAAATGTCATAACAACCCCTAAAATAATAAAAATTTATTGTTAAATTTTCCTTAAAGTTAGTCAGCTGATAGTTTGTACATTTATTTCTTACAACATACATAAAAAATGTATCATAGATTGACATTTTGTCGCGTGCTGCTAAGGGGTGAAAATGTAGTAAAAATGTTGACTGTTTACACTAGAGAATAAACCCTTAATATATTAAGGAATTTAAAAATAAGAAACCTCTATGTTAAATCTTAATTAAAATAAATAAGACATATTAGAATTTAATAGTAGTTCCTATTTATATAAAATAAAAAGAATAATTTTTTTTCCGTCTGTGTGACTTTTATTTGTTTAAAGTAATTTACTTACTTTAAACAAATAAAAGTCACACAGACGGAAAAAAATTATTCTTTTTATTCAAATTTGTGACTTGGATACAAATACAATGAGTTTTTTTATTTATATAAAATAACCTGTTTGCATTTGCTTCGACGCGAGTCACCGCGGGGGTTTGGCGAGCGTATCGAGCAGGGGGCGGAGCCCTATAGTTTGTAATATGTAGCAACCGATGTCTGAATTATAATACGGTAAGCCTTTTCGTTTTTGTTAACGTAAAATAGACAAATTTGTATGTGAACAAATTAACAGAAACTAAAATTTCTAAGTTGGGTGATATGGTAATGATGTTTATTGCATTCAATAAACGAGTGCTGGTTCGGTATAGGCCACATCTAGAATTGAGTTGCTAAGGTTTTGATTCAAATCAGCTGTTGCATTTGTTGCAGGGCTGGGAGTGAACCCCCGTATTTAGATCATTTCCAACCCATAAAATCAATATTTTGCAAGATTCTTAGTGCATTTCTACCATAGATCATGAATAATAAAAGGTTATCCAAATACAATGCTTCTACATAGTGGTATGAAAGTATTCTGACAATTTGAATCATTCTGTCAGTCAGACCTTCTTGTTTTACATATACATACTAGAGGCTCTTCACATATACTTGCTCTCTTCACTCGCCAACCCTGGCGGTGACCCATGGCGAAGCCAATACAAACAGATTATTGTATAGTTTGATATTTTCACGAAAATGACAACAGAGTGGTGACGTATACTTAGCTAATGTAAGACAGAGATCGAAATAGACACGACCAAAACCAGTAATTCGAATTGCACAAATTTTGATAATACCATATAAATGAAACGATGTAATATGTAACATCAGATGTTTTACTTGTAATACAGTAAGCCTATTGTTTGGGTTTTCCTAATTTAAAAAACTGTCAGTTGTGAAGAATAATTACCTGGTTATAAATTTCCTAAAGTTGTAAATAATTGGTGGGTTAATTGTAGCCCTAACCTAAAATTAGATTTTTAAGTTTTGATCCAAATCAGTTGTTTTATTACCGAATTTCCATAGGAAAAATGAGCTATTGCAGTGACCCTTATGGTAAGACCTAAGGTTGGGAGTATCAAATGAGCACCGATCATGGTCCCCAGAACACGTTTTGGGGTGTTATTAAAATTCATATAAATATATATACATATGTAGCGGCCGCATTTTAAGTCCGATTTGGACCAAATTTGGTATACATGTTGCTTGTATACGTCGCTCGGACTAGTTCGTTAGCAAAAAATCCAACAACCGTACCTTTTTTGACCGGAAGAAACTATTGTTTCAGATTTTTCCTGCGAAAATGAATTTTGTTAAGAGTTGTTTCTAAAGATATAAAATGTAGGACGTTATTCTGCACGTTTTGTTTTTTTACGCGACCTTACGGCTCGCTTGGTTCCCCCAAAATTGATCAAAACGTAAAATACCATAAACGTATCCGGTTCAAAGCCACGCTCATCCGATTTTACATTCTCATCCGAGGCCGACGGACGAGTTTTTACGCTGCTAGCGAAGAGAAGCTCATAACCCAAGGCCACAAGATCAAGGTGCAAACTCGCGAAACGAGTTTTTCCAAACAAACTTAATTTTGGAAATTGGCTCAACTCACGTCAGCGGTTCAGCTGCATGGTCGAATTATTTATAATATGTAGCAGCAGATGTTGGAATTTATGTTATGTGTGTTTGCTTTTAGTTTGTTAATCCAACCTAAAAAACAGTTGTGAATAATAATAAATTGATTCTAAATTTTCTTAGTCGGTTACTACAGCAATGAGTGTAAACAAACATGTGTTGCTAAGCTTTTGATCCGAACAGCTGTTTTATTCAATTCTTCACTGTTTTTACGCTTTAAAAAAAATTGTCAAAATCCTTTCTTAGTTTGCGTCTATGACCCATTAGAATATACAGTACCTTTAAGTTTTCGTATTTATATTTTAAGTATTTTTAGCTACACGTTGATTCTATGTCTATCAGTCAGTCAGGAGAAAGCCTTTAAGAAAATTAAAATTTGGAATGTAATCTGGTGTTACTACGTCTTAAAACTATACCCGTCATTTTTAATTAGTACTAGCTGACCCGTACGGCGTTGCCCGTGGTTGTTGGTATTTTCAGTCTTTTTGACGTAATTGTAATTCTTTTTAAGTGTTCGTTGAATACCTGTGCGTATCCTACTGTGGTCATGAAAAAAAGTCTACGCTATTTAGGAAAGCACTGAAAATTGTATTCCTGTAAACTACTATCTAACATGAAAAAGCTTTAAATATATCGTTTTAATTTATAGTTTTTACTAAGTTTGACTTTCACTTAATTTCATTGACAATGTTGCGAGCACCTACGGCCTTAGAGGAAGCTACGTACCAAATTTCATTCCAATTCGTTCTTATAGGGATTTTTAGTAACTTTGACCCCCCCCCTCCCCAAACCACCCTAAAATTTCGAATTTCTTTTAACCCTTTCTTAGCGAGTTTTTAAATTAGCTGAGGGTCGTAGAAAAGATATTTGAATCACTTTGTAACATCCGCGTTAATTTAGTATGTAACAAACTGGTTCAAATAGAGTTTGTAATTTTAAATGTATATGCTTAATTAGTATAAGATATATATTGTTTAGTATTTAAATATACAATATACAGTATATATCAAAATAAAGCTACGAATGTGATATTTTAATGGCATTTAGTTTAATTCAGATGGTTTGTTTAGTTTTCAATAAAATATGTTTAAACTCGTGTATGTTTATGGTTATGCATGGTGTCAAATAATTAGTTTGTTATTATTATTATTGGTAGCGAAAATATGTTTTGAAAAGTATTAAAAACTTCATAGTTATGATATATTTTATATAAACAATATTTTAAGCAGCATATATCTAAGTAGGCCTATATAGATATTTAATAACCAATGTTTGAATTGAATTATAATTATGTAAGCATTTTTATTTGTGTTTGTTTATAGTTTTTCAATCTAACCTTAAAAATCTGTTGGTTTTGAAGAGTATTAAAGTGATTATAAATTTGCTAAGTAATGTTGCTATGGTAATACATGTAAACAAACATAAGGTTTTTATACGAACAGCTGTTTTTGTGAGCTATGGTTTTGAGTTCATACATTAAATGCTGTTCAGTTTCTTCCAAATTTGAAACTTTTTACTGGAACTTTTCAAACTTTTCTTTACGTATAAACCTTCTATGAACTACTACAAACATTTTAAGACCAAAAATAGCCAAATCGGTCGAGCCGTTCTCGAGTTTTAGCGAGACTAACGAACAGCAATTCATTTTTATATATATAGATTTGTAGAATATTTATCGTCTGCCGAAAAAGTAAAATATATTGTTTGTTACTTGTATATTGTTATATTTACGACAGTTCATTAAGTTTGTTTTGTGATAAATTTACAATTAAAGTGACTCTTAAGTTACATCATTGTATTTGGATAACCTAATAGAACTCCGATCCAATGCAATATTTCGTTCCTATGGAAATTCGACGATAGTGGCGGCGCTATCTATTGGGAAAACGACGGAAGCTGTGTGAAACACCAATGCTACCAATGATTTCTCCCTAGCGCTACCTCGCGGCGCGATCATGCACTATTTTCCCGACAACCTTTTTTTCGGCACACAGCCCCCGTATGCATGCATGATCTATTTTATTATTCATGATCTATGGTTCAATTAACATGTATAACATTCCATGAGTTAAGTTTATTTTTAAGGTTTTGTTTTTTAACAATTTGTTACTGACAACTTATAAACTGAACAAGATAAGACACATGTTATATCGCATTATTTGCTAGTTTTGACCTGCTGAATAACGTGGTAAAGTTTGGTAGTATGGTTGCGAGACAACTTGTATAATTAAGCAATATGTTAACATTCTAGAGCATTTTTTCGCTCATAGATTGGCTCCTCTGGCGCAATATGTTGTCAATTTTACCGAGACTTTCTAAGTCAGTGAGTTACCACACGGATTGATTGATTATACAGAATACCGATATGCACGCCAAGTAGGTTTGGTGAATAGTTTTAAACGTTCACCATTTAACAATCTCAATCGAGTAAAAATATTTCCAACATTGTTGTACTGTATTTTCTACCTGGGTCGGGGAGGGGGTGAAGACAACCCACCCCTTAACTGGAAATGAAAATTTATCATCCAACTCGTGTAATTGGAAAGGGGTTAGACGTGTGTTTGTATAAATTGTAATAAATCAAGAAATTATAAACCCGAGAATGTAATGGATAGGGTACAAAACGCGCTCAGATACGATGATTTAATATCTTGCATTCTAAACTTAGTTCACTGAACTGCACATAGAGGTGGCTGCGATCGCTGGGGTTATTTATTCATCGGGTAAATTATTTTGAAGGGAACGATTGTTTATATTGTATAATGACGGGTTGGAACTAGAAAACAATTAGAGTTTGAAACAGGTTTTGATATATATGAGAGAGAAAGAGGCGACAGAGAATACTACAAACAACCAAAAAGTCTAGAGATATTTTTACTTTGAGATTTATTTGCGAATCAGTAGGAAAAAGTGAACTTTTTCAGTCTTATGGAAATACCTAAGTAGTCAATGAGCACCGATCATAGTCCTCAGAACACGTTGTGTGGTAGCATTAGATCAGGAAATTCTTACTTTCCTGATTATCTACCATTTTGTTTGTACTTATTTGAACCTGATTATTAATCTCAAATTTGGTGTACTTATTTTTTACACAACCTTTTACCGATGTACAAAAAAGCAGATCGTTCCTTTATATACTTCAAAAATGGTGGTTATTAAACATTTTTAATGTCAAATATTTTTAACACTACTATAAAACACATAGTTAAGTTTTTTTTAACTTTACAAAAACAAATTAAGAAACAAAAAAGATAACCTTTTAATTACAAACTAAATGATTTTTCATCCATCCCGTAAGTCGAAAGATAACCGAGTTATCGATAAAAACTGAAAATATAATTTCTTTCTGCACTATAATTATTGTTGTTTCTGTATTGTTATAGACAATACTAAGACATTAAGTTTTGCGTCTTTAGTCGATAAATCGGTTATCTTTTGAGCTACGGAAAAAAAACTATTTTGTTTGATATTAAAAAATTAACATTTTTTGTTTCCTAAAATTTAGCGGCTTTAGAGATACATGACATTCAACATTTTAAATGGCCACTATTTTAAAAATGTACAAAAGAAAGTTATGGTTTTCGTACAAGGGTAAAATGGTTACGTAACAAATAGGTACTTTCAACATTAGTCAGAGCGTTATCAGTAGATTGTGTGGTACAGAGGCAATCCTTCAGAACAACACCCAGGCCGGGGACGTTCAACAATGCTTCTCAGGACCGCTACCTGGTGCTACAAGCGCGGCGTCCTACCAACACTACACCCGAATTAGCGATCCATAACTTGACTGCTCATTCTGAAACCATTTGAAGGCGTTTACATGAAGTGGGTCTTCACTTTAAACCGATTAGAGCCCCAGCTTTGCATCGTGGAAATCGAGACTTACATGGGCAGAATGGCACTTGGATTGGTCTTTGGATGATTGGTCGAATGTGCTACTTACTGATGAATTTCGCTTTAGGTTTCACATGACAGTCTTCGAGTAGGCGAGATTGAAGGCGCTCTTTAAACAGAGAAAGGCTGATAGCCCCTCAGGAGGATCACCCTTACATAGGAGGTACCATAGTGGTGTGGGCGGGTATCAGCGTTGGTGGTAGAACTGATCTCATTTTCCCGCACAGGTACATAAATGCACGAATGTAGCCCTACCGGGAAATTATTCTTGAGCCTGTCGTGCGTAACTATGCCTGTGCGATGGTTCCTCATTTTCGTCTTGAACTACTCAAAACTTATGCTATAAAACTTTAAGCGAAATTTCCCAATTAGGCCTAGTATATTAGTAATTTTTTGAGATAAAAATTTACAAGTAGAAACAAATTCTAGCCGTTAGAAAAACCAGGGACTTTAGGATATTTTAATAAATGATATTATGATGATTTTGGCCCAGAAACATACTTAATTTCTGAAACACTCTGTCACTATCTACAGCAATGGGTGGTCCTTTTCGTTGTCATTTTATTGGTGTTTGCTTTTATATTCTTAACCTAATCTGAAAAAAACTGTCGGCTGTAAAGATTAATTGACTATAAATGTTCTAAGTTGGTTACTGTGGTAATTAGTGTAACTGCATTCTAAAAACGTCCCTAAGCTTTTGATCCGAATCAGCTGTTTTATCTGTTATCGGGCAGATAATGTAAGACAGAGATCTACTAGTCACGACCATCCCCAATACTTCCAATTGCGGCATGCGTTGTAATTTCACCATTAATATTTAAATAATCAATAATCAACGTTTCAAACAAATTTTGGTATTACCAACTAAAGGAAACAATATAATATGTAACACCACATGTTTGACTTATAATACAGTAAACATTTTCTTTGCTTTTACCTAATCTAAATGCGCGAAGAATAAAAACCTGATTCTAAATTTACCAATTTGGTTCCAAGTAAACGTTTTAGTTCATTGTAGGCCTAATCTGAAATTATGTTCAATTTTTGTTCCAAATCAGCTGTTTTGTTTATAATATGTAACAACAGACGTTTGAATTGAACTGTAATACAGTAAGCATTTTCGTTGATTTTTGTTTGTGTTTCCTTTTACTTTTTTAATCTATCTAATAATCTGTTGGTTCTGAAAAATAATATAGGCCTACTTATTCTAAATTTGTTAAATTGGTTGCTATATCAATGGATACGAACAAAGTTGTGTTGCTAAGCTTTTGATCCAAACAGCTCTTTTATCAGAGTTTTTACTACTTTTACTTTCTGCCCCATATACGTACTATATGGAGAAAGTATTGTTTTCATCCAAATTTTCGAATTTTAATTTTTAGTGGAATTATCTGTTTTGGTGCTCCCTGAACCAAAAAAACTAGTTTAGTGGATTTATCTGTGTTGGTGTTCCTTGAACCCAAAAATATTTTTAGTGGAATTACTTGTTTTGGTGCTCCCTGGACCCAAAAAAGTGTTTTTTGGTGATGTCTGTCCGTGTGTCTGTTAGGATGTGTACAGAGCTGGAGACCATACCAACTGTCCGATTTCGATGAAATTTGGTATGTAGGTGTAGTTCTGAAATAGCTCCAGGCATTTTTTCATTATTTTTTTAAAATTTTGGATTTTTAAGGGGTTTTACCACCCCAAAAATGGCAAAAAACCGAGAAAAATCAAAATTTCTTAAAAACGGCTCTAATGATTTTGTCCAAATTTGATCTTATTTGTAGCCTTTAATGTACCCTATCATATGCAAAAAACAGCATCTTTATAAAAATTCTCGTTTAGGTAATAATAATAGAAATACCTGATTTTTGGGGGTTTTTGGCCAAAAAGGGGGTTGTTTTTCAAAAATTTTCAAAACCTTTTTTCGTGCATCTATACAGGCCTAATTGACATGTTTCGTGCAAATTTTTTCGAAATTGATGGAACAGTTTTCTCTCTAGCTAATAATAATAATTTTTATTAGTTAATCTCCTACTTTAATATCACCTCTCCTACCCTCCTACAATTATGAAGTCACAGTGAATCTGTTTAATAATTTAAATATGTTTGTGAGAAAGCATGTGCCAGTTCCTGGTACAGTTTATTTCACTTTAAACTTAAAATTATGCTAAATAATTTCTTAGCGTGCGTCATGAATCTATAAAAATATATGTTCGAATTTCCGTATGTTTATACTAAGCATTTTTTGTTCTACGTTGATTCTGTGCCAGTCATATAACAGTCATTATGACAAAACTAATTAGCTTATATATGAATGTTACAGGGAATAAAACAAAAAATATATATATTCATATTATTTTTATTATACGAAAAATACACTTACATTGGGTAAAAGAAAACATTGTGATACCGTAACAGTTCAATTAATGAGAAGGTTGGCATGTCGTTGAGAAGTAGACAATAAATAAGGAATATTATCTTGTTTTTATTTCTGTAAACTACCAACTAAAATTAATAAATAAAAAGTATATCTCAACCCGAGAAGTTTTTATACTTTAAACATGAAATCTAGACGAAAATAAATGCAATTATTTGAGCATTGATAATCCAACAAACCGAATCAATAAGAGAAAACCCAACAAGCTACCCTTACAGTACAGTGGACGTGGGGGTTAATCTATTTAGACTCAAAGGGTAACAAGATTATCTACCCTTAAAGCAACCCTTGTGTGGGTCAGGGTTTACTGTTTGCTTTACTTTATTAAATTATAGTGAAGTGGAGGGAAGGAAATAAAATTTATGTTTAGGTGAAATTGAAATAAAAAGAAATCAAGTTGGAAATGTACTCGCATTAGCAGTGGCTTGTGTGGGTCCTTCCCTTCGAAACAGTACACACAAATGTAAGAAAGTCACTATGTTTCATTTAAAAATATTTTAACAGTTGAGAAAATTTTATTTCCATGATAATAGTTTCTTTCTTTTCCGCTAGGGTCGTGTTGTTGGTTTACGGTTTGTTATAAAATATATATGAATTATAAAATTATATGAAATAAATATACCAAATTTCCGATCTTTAGCTTCAAGGGAAGGAAGCAAAGTATTGAATTAATTGTTTAGGAGTTATATCCCAGTTCTTATACTTTAAAATATATTAATCAAAACGTGACGTTTCTAGCTTTTGTATGTATCACGTAAGAACAAAATGTCAGCTTTCTATTGCCATGGAAATTAAAGGTGTATTGTTTCAAAACAGTTACTCGATTTTACCCCTTTAAATTTAAGTAATATAAATAATGTTTTCGGCGTTAGCTCCCTTTAATGCGTATTAATCTCTATGAAAAAAATTTGTCAAGATCCTTCAAAACGTTCTGGGCGTGAATCAAACATACAAGCAGACTTTTTTATACAGTATTCCTATATATAGATAGATAATACCATAGGTCACGTTCAAATATATTCCAAAGTACGGAATACAAAATCGGTTATTAATTTTATTCTATTAGCCTATTCCATACGAAGAGAACAAGACATGGTCATGCACTGTTCGATATAATAAAGAATTTCGTACATTTTTCACTCAATTAAAAATTGTTAGCAACTATGGATATGTCATAAAATTTTCTAAAAACTTTTTGAAATTTAAATTCGTACATACTAATAGAAACTGACAATAGCGACAACGTACACAAATTTTGTTAAATTTCGTACAACTGTTTAAAAAATAGAAGTTATGAAGTGAAAATTTCTTCTAGGCGCACCAAGCACTTTTCGATGAGGTAAAATATACGAACTCACGACACGTGACTTAAAGTAAGAAGTTTTTGATTTCGTCAACAATGATTCTTTCTTCTTCATTGTTTTACATACGTACTAATATCAACCAGAAGTTTAATACAACAGCTGATATTCAAATAAAAGAAGAAGAAATCGACGAAATAAAATGGGCAGTGGTAAATTCAAAGGCTTAAACTCAATAGCTGTATGGATTTATAATAGTCAAGACACGCTAACGATGAAATGGACATTGCACTTCCTAATTTTGTTAACAAATTCTACTAACATAATTGGTACAGATATTCAGTGCCTTAATGAGTAGGAAAATTTCCCAAATAGTTGGTTGGAAATCTAAAACATATAGGCCTAAACTTAATTTTGGAAATTCGCTTAACTCACGTCAGCTGTTCAGCTGCGTGGTGGAATTATTTAAGATTCTAATTTCTTGCTCTTTCTTCTTAATTACATTTCTGGTGAATCTGTAACCTATACAAAATAAGTATATTGATGTTATTCTATTAGCCTATTCTGAAGAGTACAGCCTAATTTTTATTCGCGGCTCGAAAAAGTTTTGTATATTATTCACTCAATTAAAAACTGTTAGCAACTATAGATTTGTCGTCAAATTTACTAAAAACGTTTTGTAATTTAAATTTGTACATACTAATAGAAACTGACAATAGCGACAATGTATCCAAATATTTTAAAATTTTGTACAACTTTAAATAGAAAAAATAAGTTTTGAAGTGAAAACTTATTTAAGCGCATCGAGCACTTATTGGATGAGGTAAAATATACGAACTCGCGATACGAGTCTTAAAGTAAGACGCTTTTGATTTCATCGATGCTTCTTCTTTATTATTTCACACTTATATAAAACAGAAGTTTAATACAACAGTTAATCGTAAAAGAAGAAGAAATCGACGAAATAAAATTGGCAGTGGTAAATTGAAAGGATTACTAAATAGCTGTAAGGGGTTAAATGACTAAATTTGATAACTTGTTTGCTACGGTAACATAAATAGATTTGCTCGCGACGAAGCAAATCCAAACAGATTATTGTATACTATGACGTTTTCACTGCAATCAGGATTGATGAAGAAGTAGATTTTTTATTTTTCTATAGATGAGAGGCAATTTTCAAGTCATAAAATATGACCAAAATGTGATACGGTAAAATAGTATTTCAAACTGGTCAAATAGGTTTAGTGAAGAATAAAGTTGGCCAAGAATAAAAATTAATGGTCAAATTTCGTATAAACCAATATAACCAACGATTTATATTCATTACAGTTTTCACTTCTGTCGGCAATCCCACGACTGCTTTCTTTATCTTATTCTAATCAGTTAAATTGGATAGTATTTAAACATAAAATACAACCTAAGTTATAAAATATTTAAGAAATACTTAAATTACTTTTTACACTTTAACACTATTAAGGGGATTCCCTACTGAAAATAGGGGTTTTCTATAATAGGCCGTTTTTAATTATGAACCATTTTTTTGTACATTCATTAGAACCTGAAATATTGTTTACACTTATAGGAATTGGCAAAAAAATAAATTTTACATACATTTTTGAGTTTTTGAGTTTTTTTTAGGCAAAAAATAAGTTTTTTAAATCTTTTATAACTTTTTTACTACTGAACCAACTTGGCCGTTTGATATCATGTTTTAAAGTATATAAAAAGCACCAACGTTTTGGGTATAGTCATATTCTTACCACTAAAAGTTTAGTAGTTATGACCTTACAAAAAAATATATATAAAAAACAAATTTGTGATTTACACATTTTTTAAAAGTACTCATGTATTTATCCTAGAGGAATAAAGGTACCCAAAACGTTGCACTATATGCTACTAAAGATGTGGTAAAAATCTCATCACTGTAGCTTTAGCTGTTAAAAAGTTATAAAAACTTTTGTGTAAAAAATATCAATATTGAAAAGTTGCGGGAAATCGCGTTTAAAGATTCTCTTAGTTATTTTAGCAGCCATAGAGGGGAATAACTTGCACAACCAGTATTTGTAGTCAATATAAGTTTTACATACATATTGGAGGCATTGAAAGCCTAATAATAAACACTGTTGTCCTTCTTTGCAATTACTTAAAAAAAATAAAAAATCTTTTTAGTCCAAATAGCAAACTTAAAGAAGTTCAACTCGACCAAAAGGAAGTAAGGTGCATTGCTTTAAATACATTTTTCACACTGATATAAAGAACTTGTGTGGCGTATGTTATGTTTTTCTTTAATCTTATAAACTATAGAATCAGGAAAAAATATCTTGTTTTTTTTTTGGAAAATGTAATTTTCCAGTAGTGAATCAAACAAACTACTAAGATTATGTTTTAACAATATTAAAAATATAACAAAACAAATACAATAAATATTTACGATTATGTAACAAAAATAAAATATTGCGAGGCAACACTCTAAACATACAAAACTAAATTCAGAACTAAAACTGCATAACAAACTTTACATTTCATAATTTCTTCCAAAATAGAAGAATTTAAAATTGGAGCCGGCTAAAGAGAACATGATGTTTATGTAAATGTAAGTTACACAAAATCCCCCAACGAATAAAACGACCCAGTGAGTAGAAGCTGCCCAAGTCTGTATTTAAAAATCTTATAATTTATTTAAATGTTTATTATTTTTAGAGAGTTTATTATTCAAATGAAACATCTAGGGAAAGAAGTTTGCTGTAGAGACTTCTGTGCTTTTTTGCACGGTAGTTATCAGAAAGTCTGGTGTTGCCGTACTCGTGTGTGTCCTTGTTCTGGACGTGATCCCACTTGAATTTTAAATATAGGACCACTTCAAGTATACAGATACTTGGAAGTTTAAGAATACCAAGTTCCCTAAAGACATTCCTACACGGCCGGAATTTCCTTAGTCCTGCTACCAGCCTAATAGCTTTCATCTGCAGGACAAATATTCTGAGTAAATTCTGAACAGAAGAATTTCTCCAGGGAAGGATTCCATAGCAAAGGTGGGGATTACGGACCCGTTAGTACAATAGAGGCTTTCAATTTTTCAGTTCAAATACTCCTGAAGAAATTTTTGCAATGATACTGTTAATATGATTACTCCAGGAAAACTTATTATCAATAAGGTTATTACATCCACTTGTTGCTCGTGGAGGAATACTAGAAATATAATATATCCATTAATTTTAAATGTGTAAGACAAAGCTGGTTTAATAACACACTCACATACAATGTCACGCATGCGCATGAACAGTACTTTTACAGTCAGGGTTACTTCTGTAAGAGCAGTTTTCGGTTTTTATGAAGCTGCCCTATATTTGATAGTAGAAGAATGAAACGCACACAATCTGATTGCTAGTAGTGTACAGGTCTGACACTTGAACAGCTGCGGTCAACTCAAAAATATTTTTTCACTCCTGCCGAGCCATAAGAAATATTTTTAATAAGAGTATACAATTAATCTGTCTGCCTTACTAGTAAGTAACAATCTATACATATATTCACACTTTACAGAAACCCAACATATATTTTTTATTTTTTTGTCAGTCTGTTTGTTTGTTTGGGCTAATCTCAGGAATGGCTTAACCAATTTTGACAAAACGTCCATTTGCATGTAGAAGACTTTACAGAGATTAATCTAGGCTACTTTTTATCCCGGAAATATTTAGGGTTTCTATTTTAAAATGTTAAAAAGCAAAAATTATGGAAAAAATTGGAGGATTGACGAACGGACGTTACATGTGACCATTAGTCCATTACAAATTAAACAACAGATTTGGTGCAAAAGCTCAACACTTTGACAAGATCATCTGTGTTTTAATTTACTGAATCCACTTGTTTAATCATTAAATTAAATATATATCAAAACAGCATGTACTAATGTGAAATGTACTCATGTGTTGTTAAGGCGATTCGCCAACAAAAACATACTTTATTTTTTATTTTTATGATTTAACCTTTGAATTAATTTTTATACGGTTTAGTACAACTAAGAACTAAAAAGAATGATTTGTGGGGGGGGGGGGAGAAACATTTTCGCCTACATTTATATATTTTTAAACTACAAATTTTGATTATTTTACGGTTTTTGGAGGTTTTTTGATTTTGAATAACTTGTTTGTTTTTCAACCAATTTAAATAATGTGTTTAATATTTTGTTGCCTACAATATAAAGAAACCTTTTGGGTATGAAAAACCATGCGCTGTTTCTAACAAAAAAGTTATAAGGTTATATGTAAAAATATTTTTTAAATATATTTAATAAATTTTTGTAGGGCCTATTATAATAACAAATTGTTAATTTAGTATTATTATGGCTATAGTGTTTTTTATAACCCAAAATCTACTAAATATATTTTTTAAGCTAAAGTGGTAAAAATTTCAAAGGCCTAGGTCTAATATTTTAGATTTATTTAAATATAAGCACATGGGAAAAGTAAACTTTCGGGAAACGGAGTTCAAAGTTTCAACACTGTGTAATCGCAATTATTGGACTACATTTTTATTTATTTTTACATATGAAAAAATGATCATAAAGGCCTAAAAATTTGCGCACATACTAAAAAAAGTATGTAAAATACATAAATTAAATAAATTTTTTTTTTTATTTGAAAAATGCTGATTTTTGGTGGCGGTTAGCCTTACCCTTAATACTTGATTTGTAATTTTTATTTTCGTTCGGGAGTTAGGAGTGACAAATTGGCGAAAAATGTTTGTTTATTGTATGTAATGGTAAGGCATTATAATGCCATTATAGTCATTTTATTTATTTAATAACATCTTCGAGAGAAGCAGCAGGTACTTGCCAGTAATAACTAAAGATGTCATGACAGATTTAATAATTTGATCACGCAGCTGAACAGCTTAATTAAGTTTAGTGAATTTCCAAAATTAAATTGATATGTTTTAGGGATTTCAACCAACAACTTGGGGATTCGGCCTACTTACGAATAGCTGTCTTGTGTACGAGATATATTAGTAGAATTTGTTAGCTCTCTTCCAGCATCGACTCACCCGCTTTGCGAGTTTGCACATTGGCCTTGCAGTCTCGGGTTATGGACGGCTTCGCTTTGCTCGCAAAGTACAAACTCGGCAGTCCGCCTTGGATCAAATGATGCCCCCACGGTAAAATCGTTCACGTGTACCGGGTACTTTTATGGTATTTTAAGTTTTGATTGAGTTTTCGGAAACCAAGCGAGCTAAAAGGTCGTGTAAAATAACAAATTGTACAGAATAATATCGTACATTTATTGTTTTTAGATAAAACTATAAAAAAGTTTCACTTTAGTACAAGCAATATAAAAAATTGTTATTTCCGGTCAAAAAATGTAAATTTGTGCGATCGTGGGACCCCTGCCAGGAACGAAGTTCAGCACCCCTTTTCTTCAAATTCTTTTATCAGTCTTAACGGCATTATACGCACATAATTTCAATCTTTCAATTGCCGTTCATTATTAGTTTGTTTTTTATACAAATATTTACTGTTTCCATACGTTTAATGTTATTACAATAAAGGTGTAGAATTAATTATAACACCAAAGCTAAGATGGTAAACACAGTTACATGTCCATTTATTGTAAATACATTTATATAAACATAAAATGTTGGTTCATCAGTTTAGGCCTAACCTAAAATTATTGTGTGTATGTTTAATTTATTATACCTGTCCTAACGTCAACAAACATACAATAGTTTTTGGTTAGGCCTAGACTTAAAATTACTTTCTATGCCTAACCTAAAATTATTGTATATGTTACCGTTAATTCAGATAAAATACATTAAATATACGCGCAATAATTTTAGGTTAGGCCTAGATTGATGAAGCAACATTTTAAGTTTATTGAATGTATTTCAGCGCTTGACGATAATATCTGTACTACGCCGGACGGAACCGATCGTCTCTTAATTTAAATTTATGAACCGAAACACAAAAATGTTCCTTGAATTCATTTACATTCATTGCCATAGCAACCAATTTGATAACACTTTTTCGTTACGAGAATTTTATGTTTGTCATTGCCACAGCAACCAATTAATAACACTTTTTTTGTTACCCCTTACATTTTCTATTTGTTAACTTCTACTGCAACCCGCGTTATGGAACTTTGTGCCAAAAGTGCATCCGCTTGTTGCATTTTTTTGGTAACGAAACGAACTCTCCGAGCTACTTAGACACAACGTGTGCACCACATGTGGAGCACATCGGACTTAAAATGCGGCCAATAGAGTGCGAACACATATACATATATATACAACATTTTTAATGACACCTCAAAACGCTTTCTGGGGACTGTGTTCGGTGCTCATTTACTACTCCCGACCTAAGGTCTCATCATAAGGGTCATCTTTCATATTTAAATTCTCTAAAAAGACTGGATTATTTAGATCCGGTAGTGATTAAAAAGGCCTACAATGTTTAGTGGATTTTCATTTTTTAAGAAAATGTTGAACTTACATAAAGTAAAAGCCTTAAATTGTTTACTTGCTGGTAATACAGGTAAGCTAGCGATGTTTTACTAATAGGATTTTAAAAATCTTTCATCGCGGAATTTAAAGGCTTTACTTATAAGTGTCTTAATATAACATTTCCACAAACACCGAGGTCTCAATTTCCAACTCCAAGTCGGGGCGCCGCCACCGAGCAAAACTCCACCAAAATAAATTCTGTCACAAAACCTCGTAGTGTTTTTTCTCCAAGCCGCGGAATGGATTTCTTTGATGTAGATGCGGTTAATTTACGTTCCGACTGTTTTTACAAAGACAAACTTGGCAACGTCGCATTCAGTAAATCATACCATCCCCTCTTCAATCATAAACGTATACTTCCGGTCGGTAATAAAATATTTTTGTATTTGTAAACACTGTCGGGCGGATTATTAATGGCGCTGCTAAAGTCGTAAATTGTTGAAATTATTGTGGTTTAATGAGCGTGGCCTTTCAACTTGTCAATAAATATTTAGGCAAAGCGCCCGTGTTTTTCCGATCTTGTGTTCAAAGTATGGAAACTGAATCGTACAATTTGTTATTCAAGAAAGTGCCTAATGCATACTATTAATTTGTCTCTATTCAGAAAAAATATATGCAAAATTGTCACAGATATTGCCTTCAGTCAGCTGGTTTGAGTTGATATTTGAAAGGTTAAATTTAATGAATCCTTATATATATTAGGCTACTAGCTGACCCGTACGACGTTGCCCGTGGTGGTTGGTATTTTCAGTCTTTTTAACGTAATTGTATTATTTTTAAGTGTTCAGTCAGTCAGTGGTATTTGGCTTTTGTAAATATAGATCTTAAATAATAAAAGCACTATTGTCATAATAATAAAAGATCTGAAATTATGATTTTAGTAATTTGATCCCCCAAACCCCTCCTAAAATGTCGAAATTTTTCATACTCTTTCTTAGTGAGCATCTACGGCCCTAGAGGAAGCTACATACCAAATTTCATTCCAATCTGTTCGGTAGTTTTGAAGAAATCGTGATTTAATAACTTTGATAACCCAAACACTCCCTAAAATTTCGAATTTTTTGAAACCCTTTCTTAGCGAGCGCCTATGGCCCTAGAGGAAGCTACATACCAAATTTCATTCCAATCTGTTCTGTAATTTAAGAGAAATTGTGATTTAGTAATTTTTACCACCCACACCCCCACTAGAATTTCCAATTTTTTAAAACCCTTTATTAGTGAACACTTATGGCCCTAGAGGAAGCTACATACCAAATTTTATTCCAATCCGTTCGGTAGTGTTGAAGAAATCGTTTTTTAATAACTTTGACCCCCCCCCCTAAAATTTCGAATTTTTTCAAACCCTTTCTTAGTGAGCACCTATGGTCCTAGAGGAAGCTACATACAAAATTTCATTTCAATCCGTTCAGTAGTTTTTGAGAAATCGTGATTTAGTAATTTTTACCCCCCAAACCCCCCTAAAATTTCTAATTTTTTTAAAACCTTTTTTTAGTGAACACTTATGGCCCTAGAGGAAGCTACATACCAAATTTCATTCCAATCCGTTCGGTAGTTTTGAAGAAATCTTTTTTAATAACTTTAATCCCCCAAACCCCCCTCTAAAATTTCTAATTTTTTCAAACCCTTTCTTAGTGAGCACCTATGGCCCAGGAGGAAGCTACATACCAAATTTCATTTCAATCCGTTCAGTAGTTTTTGAGAAATCGTGTTTGAGTTGTCAAAAAATGTATCTCAATTCGAAGTTTTGCAAAAAGGTTTTAGATTTCAAAAATTCTTATCCTTAATGGCGTGAGCTAATCTCAAAGGTCGGGTTTTCCCCTCAAGATTAACATGGAACGAATTGAAAACCCATTTCTATACAAAACAGATGTTAATAATAAGAAACAAACTAATCCAGCTGTTTTTATGGATGTAAATAACTATGTTAATAGTAATAATAATAATATTAATGTTTATAATAATAATTTAAAAACCATTTCTTTATAAAACAGCTATTTATAATAAGAAACAAACTAATTTGAACATTTCACATTATTTACTATCTTAGTTTTGATTTTATTATTAATCCTACACCTTTATAGAACATAACAAGTTCAATAAAACATACCAAATGTTCTTAGATGGTTCAATCGGGATTTTTCGTGCGGAGCACGCAGGAGCCTCCCCTAGTTATTAAAGAATAGTATAGTAACTAGTTTTAAGTAAATTTTAGAAAGTTAATTTGACGATTTAATCCACAATGAAAGCAGGGGTCATTTTTAAGGCCAGCACTCTCTGAGCTGAGGAAAACTATTAAAAGTGTATATTTAAACTTAGGTGGATATTATTCTATCAATTTATTTCCTTTTACACCTGAATAGAAATACAGTTCAATATATTGACAAGGAAGTTAAGCTCACATAAGCATTAGCGTGTGCGGGGGCACTAGTCGCATCTGAGCTGGCTACAACAAGGAAGTCTTATCACTTCTACTTTAATCCTATGGTACATTCAAGAAACTTTAAGGTATGAGTGGGAAGTGCGGAGGAATACAAGTCAATACTGGACCAAAAAACACCCTGGCCAACAAATTATAATTGCAGTAACACAATATAATTGCTATAGATGGATACCATTACATTCTCAGTACCGCCCCTTCCCAAGTCGAGAAGCAAATTACTAATATATTTCTTAAATGGCTGAAGTTTAAAGATGTTACACATAATAAGTTCGTGACATAGTAAGTCCTACTTAATTTTTGAAGTGTAAAATTCTATAGGCGCACTTCGGGGCACTAAATATATTTGAGTTGGGTATATAAGTTTAACAGATTGTCCTACGTCATAGGCTTATTCTATAGAAGCACCTCGGCGCTATGTTTGCTGGCGGTTGAATCAGGTTTTCTGAAATGCTCTATTGTGAAACGCTCTGTAGTGAAACGCTCCATTCCGTCACGCATTTTCTGAAACGATCTACAGGTATTGTGAAACGTTCTACTATATAGTACACATGTGTATACAGCATATTTAAAGTTTAAATGATGAATAAGTTCGAAAACCTAATATTTTTATATAATAATGCATCAGAAGTACATACAATTAAAATTAAACACACAAAATAATTTTAGGTTAGGCCTACACCGATGAAAAACACATGTTTCTTGAATGCATTTACATTCGTTACCATAGCAACCAATAAAATAATCAAATCCTAACTCCTATACGCCAGTAACATATAATATAACAGCTGATTTCACCCATCATCTGTAATCCTTAAACAAACCAGTGTAGATTATAGTTTGGGGTTATGTTTACAACTTCAATCGTTATAATTTCTTGTGAAGTTGTATGAGCTAAAGAATTAATGTATGCTACAATATACGTTATAATATTTGCTTTAAGGTTATAAACTATACAGGATGTTCCCGAACTCTCTGGACCCCCTTTGTGAATACGTTCCTGGGATCCAGAAAAACATATTTCACAATATAAACACGGGTATACGGTGCTTATTTTTTCGTCTGTCGGTCTGTATGTGTTTTTTTACAAAATATTTAATATTTATGGAAGTAGATAAGATAATGAGCTCAAACTTTATATACGTATTTTTTGCGTAACCTTTTATCACTGTACGAAAAATTAGAACATTATTTTAAATATCTTCAAAATGGCGGCCGTTTATAATTTTTAATGTTAAATATCTCAAAAACATATAACATTTTTTTTGCTAACTTTATAAAAAAATTACAAGAGACAAAAAATTTGACTTGTTTAATGACAAACCCAATGTTATTTTTATTTTGTTTGTAGCTCAAAGGATAAGAGAGATATTTACAACAAAAAAAAAAAAAGAGGAAAATATATTTCTTGGTAATTGTCAACAATACCAAGAATTACTCTAGAAACAAAATATTTTAATGTTATTATGAACTAAAATAATAAGTTATTTGCATAATGTTCCGAGCATTTTCTGAGCTGATTCCACTAGCAAACAATATTTAAAAAAAATCATATATTCATAGGTCCGGAAATGCTTCGTTAGAGAGTTGTAGCTGGCGAAAGATTTCACCCGTGTTTCAGATTATCCACAGAAACAAATCCCTATTGAAATATGTAGGGCGTTAATTAAGGTGTAAAATTTAATTTATTTACGTAAGATGAGCAGATAAATTTAATAAAATAGGACCCCTGTAAATCATGTTTTTTGAGACCGAATTTTGCGTTTTTGGTCAAATATCGCAACAATTACTGCAGTTACAGAACTGGGACCTATTTTGTTAAGTTTATCTGCTCACTTTACGTAAATTTAATTTAATTTTACACCTTAATCAACGCCCTACAAATTTCAATAGGGATTCCTTTCTGTGAGTAATCTGAAACACGGGTGAAATCGTTCGCTAGCTGTACCGGTAACTCTCTAAAGAAGCATTTCCTTAAGCATATGAATGTATGAACTTTTCATTATTTTTTGCTAGTGGAATCAGCTCAGAAAGTACTCGAAACATTATGCAAATAACTTATTATTTTAGCTCATAATAACTTTAAAATGTTTGTTTCTAGAGTAATTCTGGTTATTGTTGACAATTACCAAGAAATACATTTTCCTTTTTTTAGTCAATATCTCTGTTATCTTTTGAGCTACAAACAAAATAAGAAAAACTCTGGGTTTGTTATTAAAAAAGTACACTTTTTTGTCTTTTGTAAATTTTTTTAGAAAGTTAGCGGTTTTTGAGATATTTGGCATTAAAAATTATAAACGGCCGCCATTTTGAAGATATTTAAAATAATGATATAATTTATCGTAGAGTGATAAAAGGTTACGCAAAAAATTGGTATACAAAGTTTGAGCTCAATATGATTTCTACTTCAAAAAATATTAAGTATTTTGTAAAAAATACATACAGACAGACAGACAGACGAAAAAATAAGCACCGTAGACCCATGTTTATATTGTAAAATATATTTGACTGGATTCCAGGAACGTATCCACAAAAGGGGTAAAGAGAGTTCGGGGACACCCTGTGTATAAATACAACCTTTTATCATCAATATATTTTTTTATAAAAATTTAAAGAAAATATAATACCTTTTCGTTTTGGTAAATAAATGTTTACCTATTGGATACCTATAAATTTTGGTACTAATTGTATATTGGAGCTTTCTGCAAATTTAAATGTCGTAGCACATGGCGGAAATTAAAAATAAGACCGGCATTAGTAAAAAAGAAAGTTTATACTTGCGATATTCTAGTCGCACTTGAAAGCCTGAATATGTTATATCATAGGCCTGCATTCTCAAGGATGGCTCGCTTCGATGCTTTTAGTCGGGTGGTATTGTACATTCTTAATTAATTAAAAGTTCCCCGTGCTTGGTGATATGTGCAGATACTGATGCCTAATCATGTCTCGTTCTGTGTTACACTGGTTGTCTATCTTGCAGTTCAAATTTCTAAATGTTGTATAGTGAGTTACTTAAATAATTGAAGTTTGTCATTGAGTATGTGTCGGGGGTGACGACACTCAACTCTCGGAATTGCTGGTTTTACAGATCACAAATGCGTGACCTCACAACGCGGAGAAGTATCAATTAAAACAATTTCGTGGACACATGACACATGTATACGTTTTTGAAGTGTTATGAGGTGTTTTAGTGTTATGTGTGATGTAGTGTTAAGTGTGTTTTAAAAAACTTTGAAAATATCACAGAGAGGCTGAAACTGATGTCAGTTCATCGACTAAAATTATAGGATCACTACAGGATATATGTTTTTGAAGTGAAAAGTTCTTTAGGCGCGTTGGGCACTTTTTGCATGGAGAAAAATAAATGATTTCGCGTCACTGTCGTCATCACGTACACACTCTTTTTTAAGGCTCCGTCGCATTTCCGCAATTATTTAGGTTCCATTCCATTTACACAAATATTTAAGGTTTGCCGCATCCCAGCAATTATTTAACACACAGTCGCATCCCCGCAATTATTTAAAGCTCCGTCACATATCCGCAATTATTTGAGGCTCCATCGCATCTCCACAAATAATATTGAAGGCTCTGTCGGCTCTCCGCAATTATGTATGCACTATCTTATCTTCACAATTATTTGGTTCCGTCGCAACTACGCAAATTATTAATGCACCGTCGAATCTCAGGGCTATATAACAAGGGCAAAACCGTTTCTTTGATCTCGGCACTGTGCCGCCAGTTTCACTCTGACGTCACTGTGCTGATAACTGCAATTCTAGAGCAGCGGACTCCTTGTGCGCGCAGTCGTTAACTCGTTGTTGTACTCGACGGAAAAGCTTCAGTAAAATAAAACTTAGATATTCTTAATCTACATAAACTACGGATTCTAACAGTATAAAAAACTTTTATTTTAACAGGTATTTCGAATTTTAATAATTGAAAATATTTGAGAGTTATCACAGACTGACATGGAAAAGTTACTAAGCGAGGAAATTTTTTATTTTTGGGTTATAAACAAACTTCCAGCGGGAAAGTTGTAGCCAATGAATTGATCTAAACTATCCAATTCACCGATTTGTGATAAAATGATTACATAATTATGAAATCGTTTTTTAAATGAGCGCGAGGAGTTGCCTTGCCGCCACTCCTGAAGTACAGTTGTTTGATACGGGAATAACGTTTATGTACATATTTCTTTGTTATAAATTAATTCTTTTAATTAAATATGAAACTAATTTCTTTACGTAATTACGATTTTTACACTTATATACCTACCCAATTCAAATTTACTAAATTAGAAATGCGATTGTTGCCTAACCGGTTAAAGCGATAGTCTTTGGTGATGGACTCTGCTGGTTCGAATCTCGGCAAGATCAAAACTTTTTCAAACAGATGGAATAGAGCGTTTCACTTTAATAGCGTTTTACTTTAGGAGCGTTTCACATTAGGTGCGTTTCACACGAGGAGCGTTTCACAAAATGCATGGAGAAACGCGTGACGGTAACATCCGATTCACCCCCAGCAATAAGAAAACTATATACTCTGCTATACGAACATGTATACACATTCTTTGGACGTGGTGCGCCTATAGAAGTTTACACTTCAAAAATTGTATCTCAGGTAAAAAAAGAAAACAGTCGTTGGACTGCCGAAAGAAGTGAAAAATCTCATGAATATTAATAGTTGGTTATATTGGGTTAATCCGAAATTTTGTCATTTTAGAGGTATCACCAAGTACACTAATTTAACACAACTTAAACAATTAGAAAGAGCAATGTCCGTTTTAGAGGTATTACCAAGTAAAATTTATTAGCACAGCTTACAAATGTCCATTTCATCGGAAGCGTGACGTGACTAAACCCGTACAGCTGTTGAGTTTAAGCCTTTGAATTTACCACTGCCTATTTTATTTCCTCGATTTCGTCTTCTTTTACGATCAGCTGTTACATTAAACTTCTGGTTTATTTTAGTACGTGTGTAAACCAATGAAGAAGAAGAAACCATGCACGAAATAAAAAACGCAACGCGTCTCACTTTAAGTGCGTATCGCGAGTTCGCGTATTTTCCCTCATTTAAAAAATACTCGGTGTGTCTAAACAAGTTTGCACTTTAAAAATATAAAATTTAAACCCTCACTTTTGACAATGTTTTGAAAGGTATAAACATTAAAACGTTAAAAAATCGGCAAATATGCAGAGGTATTTTGAAACTGATACTCCTTAAAAAGTACCTGATGGATTTTTCATTTTTGAATTATATCAAAGAGTACGATATCTTTCTCTTTGAAATTAAGGTAGGCTTATGGTAAAACAATGTGTAGTTTTTGTATGAGCCAACTTTAAAATTATTTTTTTTATTTTGCTTTTTTTATTAATTTTATTTTTCCTTCTAGGCAAACATAAATCTATCTAAATATAAAGAAAACAAATGAAAAATTAAAGTCAGGAAGTACAAAATGTTATTTAGAAATATCAATTTTCGGAGAACTGCGATTGTAGTGTCGCTTGTCTAGTACACTGCATTGATACTGATAAATGGGTGATTTGCTTATACATCACACAGGTCTTATAAATTCCTCTATACATATATTTCTAAACAATTATTCAGGACCTACATTTACCAGCAAAAACTTCATAATGAAATTTCCAACAAGACAAAAATAGAACAAAATAAAAAACTTCAAATCCCGAAAGGGGTGCGCTTTTTTTAGAAAATATTTTTTCCTGTTTTAAAAACAGGTTAGTTAGGACTTATATTGTATTTTTCTTGTGCAGAGAGACATGTAAAACAAAATTAGAAACATTTTCTTGGAATTTTTTGTAAATTTTAGAACTTTTCCCTGGAATTTTATAATAATAAACAGTGTGTTCAAAAAGGTATTAAAACAGTTTCATAATTTTTTTTAATGAAAACACAAAAGGGTGCAATTTTATACCTATCCTAGGACTCAACTAGCCTACTCTCATATTTACACAGAATTTTTCTCTATAGGATATAAAACATGGACAATTTTTCGGAGATGTAAACCCATCCTAACTAAAAGTTACTCATTAAGATGTTTTAACCACGTCTGACTAACCGACCAACCCCATATTTAAGTCTCTATCGGCCTATAATATGTAAAATGTGGAGACGTCGTCACCTACTTCAAAACAGTTAGTTGACATGGGCAATTTGTAAGTTGTAACATATGGTTGAGGCATGCTGAGCCTGGTTTGCTAAAAGAAGGGATTACGAGAGATTATATTTAGATACGAGGCGCGACGCCGAGCCGGTGCGTATCTTGTTGGACGTTTTTATTGTTTTACGCGTTGCTCTTTAATTAGTTTGAATTATAGAACTTTTAGTTAGTTTCTCTAAATGAACAACACTATCTCTCTCTCTCTATATATAATCCAAATACCACTCACTCACTCATCACGAAATCTCAAAAACCAAAGAACGGATTGGAATGAAATTTGGTATGTAGCTTCCTCTAGGCCCTAGGTGCTCCTCGCTAAGAAAGGTTTTCAAAAATTCTAAATTTTAGGGGGTTTGGGGGGTAAATATCCCCATAAAAATACATAGTATAATACATTTATTGATATATATTTTTTGTTAATATACATTTAACTTTGATTTGTCTATCCGTGCAAAACCGGATCTGGCCAGCTAGTAGTCTACATACTTCAGGTTGGCCGATGGAACCGGACTACCTGAGGCTACCCTTAATAACTCCCCGCAACCTCCGTCAGGGTTGCAACTGTCTAGGGAATGAATCACCTACTGCCTGTGTTCCTACTAGGATACACTTTTTAACAAACCATAATTTGACATTATTAAATACGTATTTGGAATATACTAAAAAAGTTATGAAAAATGATACCAAACTTGACCTACCGTACAAAACATTTAATGTGGTAATGGCAAAATGTAATGAGATACAAACAGCTATAGATTTGCGGACCGCAACTAAGATATCTTAAATTTCCCAAATAGCTGATCAAAAAATGATAGTTCTCTCATCCTTAAATATGGCTCTATATATGGTCACTTAATTATTAAAAAAATAAAAATATCCTCCAGTAAGTTACCACTGTAACACCTAGTTATTTTAAACACTGTAACACCTATTACATCACTGTAACACATAGTTAC
>JAGFPH010004775.1:35655-50253 GCA_018207615.1 Philaenus spumarius
AGAGTTATGAGTGGAACAACTAGCAGAAAACGTGATCTTAGCTTTTATCGAAGAACATTTGATCATAATTGTAGAAATAAATGTGAGGGATTTTTGGTCAGTACAGGTCTACTCTGATTTTACGCAAGGTAGTGATTTTACTCGTAACTTTTTTGCTGCGAGCGGAACTAAGCAGCGCGTGAGCTTGGGCAGGATGCTGAGGTGCAAACAAATTCTACTAAAATATATCTTGCACGTAGACAGTTATTCTGCTCTTGGTGAGTAGACCAATTCACCAAATAGTTAATTGAAACCTTAAAACATATAAACTTAATTTTGATAGTCGCTCAACTCACTTCAGCGGTTCAGGAGCGTGATCGAATTATTTATTTAAATTCTATACTGACAGCTTGATACCACATGTGACCGTACAACACATGTGACTCCTTTATTACTCAGATAAAATAAACGACTAAGCTGTTGCGACTGCATTGATCGCACTCGGCAAACAATTGTCTTGTCAGTACATTTTCTAATCTCTACTTTTCTGTTTCGATTTCTTAAAGGGGATGATGTTACACGCATACTAGGTTGGTTGACGGAACAGAAATAAACATTAGAAAGGTGAGGTAGTCGCAAGTGATGAGTTCCGTACCCAGCCAATCCTCAAGTTTTACCTCAAGAGATATTTATAACAAAATTAGCAAGAGGTTATATCTATATATAAATAAGCGTACCTAGATAACCCGTGCGAATATTTCGCAAGTTATATGATGATTTAATACATTGATTTAGTTAGATGAATTACATTTATTTATTTACCTTGGTTTCATTTGATTGATTAGTGTGGTAGATTACACTAGTAGATATAGAATGTAAACAATATAACCAACAGCTGTTATGTTAGTTAAACAGATTGTTACTAGGAACGAAAACATAAATTTTAACCTATTTGTCTATTTTTCGTCAATAGCGGGGTACGTAAGCTTTAAAATTATGTCTGAACCATTAATTTTAACAAAGAATTAAAGAAAATATGGCTTGGCAAAAAAATACACCTTTAAAAAATAACATAATATTATAACGATTGTCCTGACTGACATAGAGGAAAAACTACTTACAAATACGAAAGTTTAAAGGTAAGGCCTATGTACTTACGGGGTCGTAGACGCAGCCTAAGAAAGGATTTTGAAAAATTAATATTTTAAAGCTTAAAAATACTGGAAATTCGGTTGTTCACTCAAAACAATATAACAGATAAAACATCTGTTCGGATCAAAAGCTTAGCATCACGTGTTTGTTTACATTCATTTCCATAGCAACCAACTTAGCAAATTTAGAATCAGTTTAGTATTCTTCACGACCAACCGATGTTTTAGGTTAAATTAACAAAATAAAAGCAAACGGAAACAAAAATCAAGGACAAATGCCCACTGTATTATAATTAAATTAAAACATCTGTTGTTATATATTATTATAAATAAAACAGCTAATTTGGATCAAAAAAATAATTTTAGGTTAGGCCTATAATAAACCAAAATACTTTTATTTGCAACCAATTTGGCAAATTTAGTATCAGGTAATTATTATGCTTCACCACTAATTGTATTTTTTTTTAGGCAAAATCAAAGAAAAAGCTTAGACTTCTGAATTACAATTCAAACATCTGGTGTTACATACTATATTGTTTCCTTTACTTGGCAGTATCAAAATTGGTTTGCGATGTTGATTATTAATTTTTAAATATCAATGGTGAAATTACAACGCATGCCGTAATTCGAATTAGGCAGGGGGATAGTCGTGTAGGCTGCGAGCGGAACGAAACAGCGGGTAAGCCGGGGTTTTTTGCTGAGGTGCAAATAAATTTGACTTATATATTTCGTACAAGTAGGCAGCTATTCAGCGCCTTCGAGGGTAGACCAATTTCCCAAATATTTGGTTGAAACCCTAAGACATATAATCTTAATTTTGGAAATTCGCTCAACTCACGTCAGCGTTTCAACTGCGTGGTCGAATTATTTCATTTTGTTTGGATGAATCTGTCCATGTTAATCTACACTAATATTATAAAGAGGTAACATTTGTTTGTTTGTTTGTATGTAGGGGGTAATCTCTGGAACTACTAAAACGATTGAAAAAATAGTTTTACTAATAGAAAGCTACACTACCCCTGAGTAACATAGGCTATAATAAATTTTGATAAACACATTTTTTATTTAAATATTTGTAAATTTAGGCGAAAAATCTTAGGTTAGGCCTAGTCTGATGAATCATCACATGTATTTACATTTATTACCATAGCAACCAATTGAATAAAATAACAGATAAAACAGCTGTTTGCTCCAATATTTCCTTTGAAGCCGTTATTAAAATTTCTAACCTTTGGGTTAGGTTTTTATTAAAGTGTAAACCTGAACCTTGCTGGTTCTTTTAGCTTTTATAATAACTGCTGTTATAAAATGTACGAAATAATTTGATTTGAACATTTAACTTTATTTACCATCTTAGTTATTATTAATAATATTATAAAGAGATAAAATTTGTTAGTTTATTTGTTTGTATGTAGGGGGGGGGGGCTAATTTCTGGAACTAAGAAACCAATAAAAAAAAAATAGTTTTGCTAATAAAAAGCTACACTATCCTTGAGTAACATAGGATAGAATTAATTTTGATTTAATGGTTAAAACAACCCATAAAACAATAAATTTTAATCGTTATAATTTTCTTAAAGCTAGAGAGCTGAAATTTTGTAAGTTTATTTCTTACAAGATACATTTAAGGCGATGATAACCACCCAGGTTTTTCGCATATAAAAAAACAAAACATACAAGATACATAGAAAAAGTAAACTAGATTAGCATTTTGCCACGTGCTGCTAAGTGGTGAAAATGTGTGATAATAACCACTAAAACAATATAAATTAATTGTTATATTTTCGTTAATGTTAGTGAGCTGAAAATTTGTACATTTATTTCTTACACATATATAAAAAAAGTATCATAGATTGACATTTTGTCGCGTTCTGCTAAGGGGTGAAAATGTAGTAACAACCCCTATACAAAATGTTGATTGTTATACTTTCTTTAAAGCTAGAGAATAAACCCTTAATAAATTAAGGAATTTAAAAATAAGAGACCTTTATGATACATCCTAATTAAAATAAATAAGATGTATTAGAATGTAATAGCAGGGCCTATTTACATAAAATAACCTGTTTACATTTGCTTCGACGCGAGTCACCGCAGGAAGCGGAGCCCTCTAGTACATTATACGTTGGTATAGTTACTTTTTTATTTTATTTATTGTAAAAGTTTGACATTGTGTATTAATATCCTTGTCTTCTACTAGGCGATTCAAGGGGACCACGATTCAGGCTCGGCTTTTGGTTACCTATTGCACTTCTACTTTAGACATTTTTAATAATAACCCTTTCGCAGGCAAGGAAATTTCCACTGCCTATGGGGAACTGGGCTAACTGGGCTAGCCTATTTTGGACACCTTTACAATAAAAAGTTTCAAAATTAAAATTTTGCTTAAAATACTACGAAAAAATATCACTTATTAAGTACATCTTGTAGAACTGTAAGGTGGTTACATAAACAGTTATTGATGTAAAACAAAAATGCATAGCAAAGAACTAACAAAATTTATTTTAAAACTAATTTAACCGAATAATTTACTAATTAACAGAAGAACCTGGTTCGAATCTCGGCTAGAGACCAGGTAGATTTTATAT
Organism: Philaenus spumarius; assembly: GCA_018207615.1. Taxonomy (NCBI): domain Eukaryota; kingdom Metazoa; phylum Arthropoda; class Insecta; order Hemiptera; family Aphrophoridae; genus Philaenus; species Philaenus spumarius. The sequence goes on from JAGFPH010004775.1 coordinate 39,371, forward strand.
CTGTGGTTTGAGGGAAGGAAGTAAATCAAACGGTGGTTGGCTCGCTTCCAAGCTGGCGGGATATGACTAGTTACCTGGTCTCCGACTTGGGATGTTTTGCACACTTAACTTAGATATTTATGCATAAATATATTTAAAAAAGCTAAGAATATGGAAGTTTAACGATGTAAATATATATATATCGATGTAGAAATGTTCCTTTATTCATTAGGAATTACACTTTATAGCATCGGTTAGATAAAAGTGGAACTACGTTCAGTTTTTAACAGTGCCGATAAATCATTACCTTGCCCGCTAAATCGTTAGTTATAAATTCAAATTTACGTTAGGTTTTCTCTGCAGAATTAAGATACTTCGGTACAATTTCGTATCGAACTTTTTTAGCAATCGAATTTTTTGTGGATTATATTATTTAAGCTATGTGTAATGAAAATTATTACTATTCTACTATTAGCCTATTAAAAAAAAAAACTCACCAGCCATGACGGAACTCAGCCCCAGCACTATGACGTAACAGCATATCCTCTGGAAACTTGATGACGTCATACTATAACGTTTTACACTCATTTTCATAATTCATTTTCGTCTCCACACATCTGTTCACTTTTGTCACATACCTTGGAGACTGAATTCAACTGTTCAGTTTAAATGTTGTGAATACACAGTTACACACTGAAAGCACAATTAACGAGGTTAAAAACAGTTTTTCATCTGCTGTGTGTAGTAGAAATGGTAGGTGTATTTTCAGAAGGTCAGTGGACAGGTAGCAAGATAAATTACGACTTTCGTCTCATAATTACTGTACGTAAAATAAAGTTTAACTTAAGACCTTAAGGCGTTTGCAAAATCATTGTACAATCATAGCACAACCATAGCAAATCAGTTTTGGAGATTTTTGTACAAACATGAAACCTTTTCGGGGTTTATCTAAAAGAATAAGTACGAAATTATTCTGTACATTTTGTTTGTTTACCTTATATCCCCCAACACCAATCGAAAAGTAAAATACCATAACAGTACTCGTTTCAAATCTACGTTGGGGATTTACCATGGGGATCTTCTGACCCGAGGGCTACGTCCGGGATGCAGACTTGCGAAGCGATGGCTGTAGGCCGAGTGCACAAAAATTCTTCTAGTATATTACCAGCATATAACATACTAGCTGGCCCGATCCGGCTTTGCACGGACAGGCAAATCAAAGTTAAATGTAAATTAACAAAAATATATATATGGGGATTTTTAGTAAATTTGAGCCCCCCCAAACCCTCCCCCCTAAAATTTCAAATTTTTTGAAAACTTTTCTTAGCTAGCAATCCGTTCGGTGGTTTTTGAGATTTCGTGATGGGTGAGTGAGTAGTGTTTGGATTATATATATATAGATTACTAATCTAATAATATATACATCACCAGCAGGTGACGCAGTCAGCTATTCAGCGCCTTCGTAAGAAGACCAATTTTCCAAATAGTTGGTTAAAACTATAAACAATATAAACTTAATTTTGGAAACTCGTCCAACTCACGTCAGCGGTTCAGCTGCGTGATCGATTTATTTGATTATTTCGTCCACGGTCTGTACTTACATTAAATCTATAAAAGATTTACAATATTTGTTGATCGGTTTAGATTTATTGCATAACCTTAGAAAATACACGCATAGACTGATCGCTTTCATTAGTAGTCACGAATAACGCCTTTTACTTGTACGTAATTATTATTGTAACTAATATTTTTCTCTCGGTTAAGTTCGGCTTATTACGGTCAGCTACGTTTATGAAGACGGTAATCTTGCAGGAAGAGGGGGGGGGGGGGTGGTAGTTACAATGAAACGGTTGCCCGGGGTTACATAAGTTGATTTATCTGACTGTTCAATGTTTACCATCTATATTCAAGTTTTATCTATGTTGGAAATATCTTATTCAGTTTGTGTTTAACTGCCTTTCAGGTATATTGTAACTGAGGCTTGGTAATTAGAGTTATCTGCGTGCTTCACACGACAACACGAATTGCTCCGTTGATGGGGGTCTATCTATCAACTTAAAGACGAACAACCTGTGTACGATCCAATTTGCGTGTGTGTTCCTTATGCACGTCCAGACATATTCACGGATTGGGACTAAATTTAGGGCAAGAGGGAGCTAACGCCGTGAACGGTTTTTCGATTATTTATATTTAAGGTGTTAAATGGAGTTACTACCTTATAACAACACACATTTAATTAACAGGAGTTTGGCGAGATGTATTTGTACAATTAATTGTTTCTTATTTTTGATATCTTCTACATACAGAATGTCCAAAAGTCCCACCCCCTTTAAATTTAGAATAAGTAGAAATAAATAAACGAGCTTCGGGATATCTTTATATGACAAAGGGAGATGAATTTTGGTTTAACCGACCATTTTACTCCTAATGGGGTTGATAGGATAATTCAAAAATCTTAAATACAAACCCCCATCGAGTGATACTTCATTTTAAAGGGTTTGATAATGAAGAACAATGACACAAATTTCTATATGAAAAAAACTGTATATTTCTTTATTTTTGTGATTAACTAAGGCGTAGAAACTAGGTGTAGACCTGATGTTTTACAGAACTACAATGATACTCTAAACTCTAAAGTACCTCCAGGCCTCAACTTGTAGATAAAGCCACTGTTATCTTTTATAAAGACAGTTGAATTTGTGGTACTTAAAAGTACCGTCGGGCAACAAAGGGTTAAACTTATCGAAAATGGCTGCCAGTTAAAGTTGAAAACATCTTACTAACACACATTTTTAATTAGGCACGTTACAATACCTTTCATTGGTAACAAAGCTAAAGACTTAACTCAATTCTAAATTTAGATTAAATGCTCAAAATCACTGGATGCTATTATCACTGTATTGTTATCAGTAGTTGTGCTTTCAACGTAGAATACCTGCTGCATCTAGAAACTGCAAGTTTATTCGTTCCTTTTAAGCCTATGTCAAATTGTGTAAATATTTGTTTAGTAGGTACTACATTTTGAATGACCCTCTGATTTTATTAAATAACATGCAAAGAACCATTATGTCCTTTTCACCGGAACATAGTGTTTGTAACGTAATTAAAATTGTGTTAACATATTACATTTAAAATTTGACTGGCCACCATTTTCGATAGGCCTAATTTGTGCCATTCTTCTTCATTTTTCAAGCCCTTTAAAATGAGGTATCACTTGATGGGCGTTTATATTTAATTTTTGAATAACCTTCTCAACCCCGTCCCCATTTTGGGGGTAACGGGTGAAATGGTCGGTTACACCAAAATGCATATCCCTTTGTCATATAAAGACACCCCGGAGCTCATTTATTTATTTCTACTTGTTCCAAAGTTAAAGGGGGTGGGAATTTTTGGACACTCTGTATATAAAATCCACTATCACGGTGTTTGTCCGCGATGAACTCCGAAACTACTCAACCGATCTTAATGATATTTTTTCAAAATGTGTGATTTATTCCAACTTAAAATATAGGATAGTTTTATCCCGATTATCTTTTATTGCAAATTTAAGGATTTTTATAACCGGAGACTGATTTCGAAGAGAGAGCCTGATACATCTAAGAAAGGCAGCCGTTGTGCAAATTACCCACTCACACCACGGGGAGGTATTGATGAAATGATGTTTATATCAAGCACCGCACTCAAACATTTTTTATCTAGGTTTTATAAATATTCTATAGAAGCCGCCGTGTTTTAATTTAACGTTTTCTTGATGCTACATTTTTTTCGACGACTCACGATATAAACATGCAAATTAAATGTTTTTATACTACAAAGGGTTGCAAGTATTTATAAGTTACACAATTTTCTAATATATGGCAGTGTATTGACACACTTTAACGTCTTTTGTCATCTAAGTTAGGTAAGCTGCCAATAGATGACGCCGTATTTCAATTCCAAACTTTTCCTTGATGCTTGATGATGAAAATTTATTTCACGTCACACGTGTTTTTCAGATTTACATACGACATAACCGTGCTCTTTCTATTTTTTCTTGCATAATTATTTTATCCCATTATAATTGTGTTAAAAATGTTATGTTGTTTTGTGCTTAGTTCATATGTTGTTAATTAACAACTTTTTAAATAACTATCTGACCCGTCCGAATATTTCGCAAGATAGGAGTACTCCTACAAATACCTGATTTAATACGCAGATTTAATTCAGTTAATTACGTTTATTTATTTACGTTGGTTTATAAATAACAGTTTATAGAAATGTATAACGCTTTACGTTGATTTAATTTGATTGATTTGCGTGATAGATTATACTTACATATAGGACGTAAACCATCTAACAGCTGTCGTGCTAATTAAACAGATTGTTGATAGATGGCGCCTTTCATTACGAATCATATAAACTTTAGTGGGAAAGTTTTTTTATTAATTTTTTTTAACGAAAACATTAATTTTAAGCAATTTTTTTGTCAAAAGTGGGGAAAATAAACTTTAAAATGACGTTTGAATAGTTAATTTTGATGAAAAATTAAATGATATTTCGATTAGCGAGAAAAAAAAAACACCTTTGAGAAGTAATATATAAGGATTTATGTATTATACTATATTCATATAAACTGTACTCAAATATGAGATGAATAAAACGTAAAATTAAAAATTGTATGTTGTTTTGTGCTTCATTTCAAATCTCTGAAATTATAAGTGAATATTAATTTGACTGCATTGACTAGTTTAGTATTATATTAAATCAACGTAGGACTATTATATCAAAGACCCGGCGTGGCCGGGTCACCTAGTCTATGATAATATTATAGAAGGAAAATTTGTTTGTTTGTTTATATGTAGGGGGTAATCTCTGGAATTACTGACCGATTGAAAAAAATAGTTTTACTAATAAAAAGCCACACTAACCCTGAGTAACATAGGCTGGAATTAAATTTGATAAAATTTTTTTTTTAGGTATCATATATTATATTTTTTACTAACATTATAATAGAGGTAACATTTATTTGTTTGTTTATATGTAGGGGTAATCTCTGGAACTACTGAACCTATTGAAAAAATATTTTTACTAATAAAAAGCTACACTATACCTCAGTAACGTAGGCTAGAATTAATTTTGATTTAAGGGTTGAAACAACCCCTAAAACAATAAATATTAATTGCTATACTTTCCTTAAAACTTGAGATCTGAAATTTTGTGAATTTATTTCTTACAAGATACATAGAAAAAGTAAATTAGATTTTCTTTTTGTCACGTGCTGCTAAGGCGTAAAAATATGATAACAACCCCTAAAACAATAAAAATTTATTATTATATTTTCCTTAAAGTTATTAAATTGAAAATTTGTACATTTATTTCTTACAACTTACATAAAAAAAGTTTCATAGATTGACATTTTTTCGCGTGCTGATAAGGGGTAAAAATATAGTAAAAATGTTGATTGTCATAATTTCCTTAAATCTAGAGAATAAACCCTTAATAAATTAAGGTTTGCCGAACGAAGCGAGCAGGGGGCGAATCCTCTAGTAATATATAAAAATAAAACCCTGGTTTTTGTTAAATAAATTTAAGGGTTTCAAATGGAAATACCAACTTCTAAGCCAATAAATACTCATTAGTTTACCTTTCCTTAAAAGTAGCGATCTGAAATTTGGGTAGTAAAAATGTAAACTTATAGAATTTTAATCACTACTGACTTACCCCTACAATAAATATAATGTTAACTAACTTCGTACAAGCTAGAGAGCTGAAATTAGGTGCTTATTATTCTTAAGTGATAAACAAGAGAAAATAATTCGATAACGCAGCTGAACCGCTGACGTGAGTTGAGCGCATTTCCAAAGTTAAGTTTAGTTTGAGTGTTTCACCCAACTGTTTAGGAAATTAGTCTATTCATGAATGGGCTGAATAGCTGCCCCAGTGTACGAAATATATTATTAGAATTTGTTAGCACCTCAGCCTCCAGCCCCGGCTCACAAGCTGTTTTGAAAAACTCGCGCGACCTTGAATCCTCGTAGTGCACAAAATATTTGTATGGTACTTTTATGGTATTTTACGTTTTGATCGATTTTGGGAAAACCAGATGGGCTATAAGGTAGTGTAAAAAAGTAAAATTTGCTGAATAAGTTTCTATAATACTACTAGACCTGACACAATACGTTAGATGCGTCCAGTTTTCCTCCAGTTTGTTACTCATAGCTACAGCACGAACATGAAAATTAAACCGCATTCGACCACTAAATTTGAGTTTTCTTTGTTATTTATGGCTCAATTATTGAAATCAAAATCGTTAGATTTGTCTTAAAATAGTCTAAAAATTTGGTGACTATATTTTTTATTATAAACTTTACAGTTTTATAGATATTCAACTTTGAAAATGTTCAACTGCCACCATTTAGAAACGGATTGTTGCAGGAAAACTAATTTTTAAAGTGTAATGTACCCTATTTAGATAAATATTCATACCCAGTTTCATGATTATATCTTGAACGGTTTCTGAGATATTAAGGTAGTTAAAAAAAATCAGATGGACAGACAGAAAACAGATCGAGATAGGACACATGTTATATTGTATTATTTGCTTGTTTTTAGCTGACAAATAACTCCGTAAAGTTTCGGACAGTCGTAGGTGGACACCCTGTATAATTTACATACCAATAGGGACCCATTTAAAAAAGACCCCCTGTATACTTTGTATGCTGTGGTTGGATGGGGTTGGCGTGTGAAGCACGCATGGTTCTACTCTAGTACCCCCAGAATAGTGTTCTGTAAGTACTATAAAGTATATTTGTTTTAACATAACCTCCAAATTCTGTACGTACAAATCAGCTGATTGATATAAATTCGTCAAGTAGGCCACTACGAAATGTACTGGTCTGGTAAACAGTTGTTCAGCTTTAATATTTTTACCATCAACCACACTTGTTTTAACGCAAAGTACACGACGTTAACGTATCCTACCACATGGTAACCCAGACAACCACACACTAACACACGTTTCACTGCGCGAGATATCTTTCACTACTGAAGCCTAATAACAGCGCCATCCAGGATGACGTCACTCGCAGGGAGGGGGGAGCTAACTATAGACTGGCTACATTTTGACTCCAAGGATTCGGAGAACAATAGCATCTAGATTGGCGGCCGGTCCGTCGCGGCGGATCCGTCGTGATTTGAAGATGAATTTGATTACGGAATCCTAGATTCAGTTTACGATCTAGTGAATTCGTTTCCCACGTTATAAATGTTGCCTATTACGTATTTGGTAATCATCCATATACAGATTAAAAGGATTTGAAACTTTGTACAGTTGAAGCATTTTCTACAGGCCCGAAAATAATGGTGTCTTGTTTAAACTGTAAGCACAAAATAAACAATTACTTACACTCATATGGAGTGACTAGAAGTTTTAAAATTAAAGTTCCCATGCGTTTAGGTGTATTAAGAAAATAAAAATTGATTTTATTTAGACAATCTGTGTGCGGCTTAAAATGAGCGATATAAATAATTCTTTTTTAAATGAAATCCTTTATACATAAAGATAAGTTATCAATAAATTTAAATAAAATAACATTTTTTTATTTTGTTTGTGATCAACTACTATAAGAGCGAGTGGACGTGGTTGCGTTCATCCATACGTCCTTGAGTACCAATATAATATAACAGCTGATTTCACATACCCTCTGTAATACTTAAATAACACAGATTATGCTTTGGGGTTAGTTTACAACTTCAATGAATAAAATAGTGTCTTGTGAAGTTGATTCTTTTTTAGGTGTGAGTTATAGAACTAATGCAGGCTATAATACGTCATAAGATTTGCTTTGAGATTATAAAATTAATATAATACAACCTTTTATCATCAATATTTATATATTATAGAAATTTAAAGAAGATTTCCATTCCTTTAACTTCGGAAACATTGGTCCATTTTCGTACGTACGAAAAATCTCAGAAAGTTGTTACTTCTGGTCAACAAATTTGCTTCCGGTTGTTGGATATTTTTGGCTAACTAAATCATCTAAATGGCTTAAAAAACAACGTGTGTGCCAAATTTGGACTAAATCGGGCTTAAAATGCGGCCGATAGAGAGCGAACACTTCTATACATATACCATGAGCCTTAAAAGTCCTCCCCCCCCCTATTATTTGTTTTATTATTGGAAATAGACAGATTTGCTTTGGGGATTGTTAGCATGAACAAAAGTGGACTTTTTTGGTGAATCGTAAATTTCAATCTCTCCCCCAAAAATGGAGTATTTTGAGGGTAAGTCGAAAATTTTATACAAGAACCCTTATTGAGTGACACCTCATTTTAAAGGCCTTGATCAAAGAAGAAGATTGGCGCAAAGCGCAAGTCTGTATGTTGACTCTATCCAACGCAATGGAAAATCAAAGTTACAATTTTTCCCCATTTAAATAACATTGAAATGTTAAAGATGATACATTGTTTACAAGGGTTTAATCCAGTAGATCACTCAATCTAAGTTATAAAAGATATTAATTACTATAAAAACAGTAAAGCTAAGCCCTCTGGAATTCCCAGGTACTGGACTTTGGGTTGATACAACCTTGCTGTGTTATTCATAACTGTGCATGTTTGTCGACTCCTAATAGTAAAAACTCAATTTTTGTTCGTGTTAATACAAAATAATAATAGTGGGGGACTTTTAATACACTTGGTATACAAAGTTTTTAACATCCGAAAACGTGTTCTGGGGACCATGATCGGAGCTCATTTATGACTTATTCGTCGACCTTAAGTCTCACACTTACTGCAATAGCTCACATTTCCTATTGAAATTCGCTAATAACATGACAGATAACCTAGGCTTACTCGATATTAATTTCACAATAATACTCATTCAAGTTATAAAACGGACGCTCTTTCGACCAACCATAAAATTTATGATACTAATTATTATTTGGTAAGCTTTGAAAGGTTGCAGGCAGATTGTTGAAACGTTTTATTCCTGAAACTAAATGCTAATTCGCTGGTTTATTAGCGAATTTCCATAGGAAAAATGAGCTATTGCAGTGGCCCTTATGGTGAGACCCAAGGTCGGGAGTAGCAAATGAGCACCGATCATGGTCCCCAGAACACGTTTTGGGGTGTCAAAAAAATTCATATATATATATATATATATATATATATATGTGTTCGCACTCTAGCGGTCGCATTTTAAGTCCGATTTGGTCCAAATTTGGTACACATGTTGGTTGTCTATGTGGCTCGGACGAGTTCGTTAGCCAAAAAAATCCAACAACCGGAAGTACGTTTTTTGACCGGAAGTAACTATTTTTTGAGATTTTTACTACGAGAATGAAATTTTTTTAGATTTTTTTCTAACAATATTAATGTAGGATGTTATTCTGCGCATTTTGTTTTTTTACGCGACCTTATAGCTCGCTTGGTTCCCCCAAAATCGACAAAAACGTAAAATACCATAAAAGTACCCAGTTCAAAGCCAAGTGATGCAAACTCGCGAGGCCACTAGGAGGAAACAAATTCTACTAATATATTGCGTACACACAGACAGCTGTTCAACGCCTTCGTGAGTAGACCTATTTCCCAAATTGTTGGTTGAAATCCTAAAACATAGGCATATAAACTTAATTTTGGAAATTTGCTCAACTCACGTCAGCGGTCCAGCTGCGTGGTCGATTTATTTAATCTATGTCTTGGTTGTTCAAGCGTGTAACCAAATCTTGTATTACAATAAAATTATGAATTAGGCCTTCTAGACCGCTTTAAAATTAAAATTTAGTTAACTTGTACATATGCACTTTATTGAGTGTTTAATATTGATAAGGCGCTGCACCATATAGCGGGATCAAAACAGTAAAGTTTCTTGCAGCTGATCGCTTTGACATTTAATAAAATACCATAAAAATACCCGGTTTAAAGCCATGTGTTGGATATTACCGTGGGGTTGGCGTGCGAAGCACGCAATGCATTTTGTATTCAAGGTACTCCCAATTTTCGGAATGGCGTGCGAACCATTTTCCACCTATTTCCCAAATTGTTGGTTGAAACTCTAAAACATAGGCCTATAAACTTAATTTTGCTCAACTCACGTCAGCGGATCAGCTGCGTGGTCGAATTATATTTATTTTGTATGGTGGCTAAAAGTTTTTGAGTTTTTCTACGTTTAGAAGTAGTCCATTTATCTTCCAGCAATTTGGTTCAATCAAGTGCAGGTACGCACCGCTGCGTTTGTAGGAAGCAGGAAGATGTAACGATAAGCATTGAAGAAACACTACTTTCTTCAATGCGATAAGTCACCAACAGATTTAGTTAAAAACTTTCCTATTCAACTGTTGGCTCGGTTACTTAGACTCGAAAATAAGTTTTTAATTACTGAACTGTTTAAGTTATCTTTAACGGTTGAACCCATATTACTCTGAATGCGAAAACACATTGATTAAGTAGTTTTCAAGTTGAACCGTAAGTAATACTCTTATTAATTTTCTTTGTATAGTCTAAAATTTAAAGTAGTGCGTGCTAGAAATCTACCGTATTGATTTAATATAAATGCAGATAAAACAAAGCCTGAACAAAAACATAAGGGATGCACAGGGACTGTAATATTAAGCATTTAATAAATCAGGAAGTTAAATTCATTGTCCTGAAAAGCTTTCAACAAAATGAGAATAGTTTTGATGACATCCTTTGTTTAGGTTTATTCGCTTTGCGGTTTAATTACGTTAAAGCTACTTGCTTTATAGTTTGAGTTGAAATAATGTTTTTATATTTTGAGTTAGTACAATAGTAAGTCAATTGTTATACCGTCAGATGCCGTGCTCTTGTTGGATGTCTAATACAGGATGTTTCGAACTTCCTGCCAATACTTGTAGGTACTGTTTCTGTGTAAAGACAATTCAGTAAATAATTATTAGGGAATT
>JAGFPH010004775.1:50653-100041 GCA_018207615.1 Philaenus spumarius
TCATCTTAATTTCTTAAATTGAAAAAATCAACATTTCCAAATCTTTGCAATGATTTTATTTTACAGTTCTTCAATCAGCTGATTGTAAAGAAACAAAGTATTTTGTCTAACAACAGAAGAAGAGCAAACACTCATATAATATAAGAGCTGATTTCACCCATCATCTGTACAAAACCTAGCGTAGATTGTACTTTGGGGTTAAGATAACAATTACAATTCATCAATAATGTAATTCTTCTGAAGTTGATTTTGTTTAAATATGAGTTACACAATTAAGGTAGGTAGGCTATAATACGTTAAAAGATTTGCTTTTAGTTTATACAGTGAATATAAATACAACCTTTTATCAACAATGAATTTATTCATTTATGTAAATTTAAAGAAGATACCCATTCGTTTAACTTCGGAAACATACGTACATCTACGTATAACATATAAATATATTCGAGTATTAATTTCTTTATTATAATGTTAATAACTTCTAAATCATTTGATAATCAATATGAAACAAAAAACAATTAATAAGAAAAATAATTGGAAGGAAACAGCATTTTAAAAAGTACATTTTATACATGTTTCGCACCACCTGCCTTGCGCTCCACTCACTACGAATGGAGCTGTAGCCGCCGAGTATCGACGGGCAACAACTCTCTATATATTTTAAGTTAGGCCTAGAGTGAACCAAAATAAATAAATAATGTTTATTGTTGATTCCGTAATGAGCTGTAGTCCCTAAAAATTCCATAACAGTTTATTTTAAATCAATTATTAGTATTTCTAATTTTTTAAATGTTCAAATATAAAGGTAGGTAGTGTAATAACACTATTGAAAAGCTTATTAAAAGAAAAACAGAATGGCGCAAACTAGAGCTTAGTATCTTGCTTCGTTTCAAAGTAAAGGACAATCAAAGTTCTGAAAAATATTATTGTTATCATAGCATCGAAGCAGGTTATTAATTTCTTAATATTAGGAATAAGTAGGTTGTATGTTATTTTCCAGAACTTTGATTGCCATTACTTAGAAACGAAGAAAAATATTAAGCTCTAGTTTGAGAAATTTTGTTTCTGTTTTAATAAGATTTTTAATTGCGTATTACATGACATTTATATTTGAAATTTCTAACCCCCTTGCTCCCCTAATCCTCCAAAATTAAAGAGGGTCAGATATGTTAACGAATTTGTCCTGTTATGCAACATATATACAAAGTTTTGTTAAATTATTTTCAGTAACAAAAATAATGAGGGGGGGGGGGATTAAGCGACTTTATGAATACTCTGTATTAAATTGTTTAATAATAATAATAATAAAATTATATTTAGTTTTTTTAGTTAATAATATAATTATTATATTCAATTGTTTGATACAGTTAGTTAGTTCATAATATAAATAGATTTATTTGTTTAATTTAAATAAATTTAATTGTTAAATATAATTATTAAATTAATAATTTAATTAGATTTTATTATTTAATATAGTTAGAGTAAGTTGCCTAATATAATTTGATTTAATTGTTTAAGATAATTAAATTTAACTATTTAATGTTATTAGTTAATTCATAACATAATTTGATTTATATGTTAAATATAACTAGATTTAATTGTTTAATATATCTATTGAATTAAGAATATAATTAGATTTAATTGTTTATTTTAATTATTCAATTAATAATATAATTATATTGAATTAGTTAATATAATTATACTTAATTCGTCAATATAGTTAGTTAATTCATAATATAGTTAGATTTAATTAGTTAATATGATTAGATTTAATTGGTTAACATATTTAATTAATTAATAATTTAATTCGTTCTAATTGTTTAGATTATTTGACATTTTCTTTCTTTCAATTTAATTTTACTTTTTCCAGAATTGCCCTATCTATAGTGCATATCTTCCTGAAGGGCTGAAGACAAAATAGATACAGCGATACCATCGTGCATAGAAGTGAATTTAATCAATATTAAGGTAAACTGAGCTAATCTAATTTCAAAATTGTCTTTCGTTTAAATTCAAGATCAAAGTTACGATAGTTTAAGTTAAACTTAGATTAAAAACACTGCAGAGTGTAATTATTCTTTCAGTCAGTGATAGTTTTATTAAAACCTGGTTTGTGTGTTGAATACAGTTCTCAGTTTAGGTAAGAATCTCGCTGAGAATTTTACGTCGACAAAATTCATTACACAACTCGCTGCTCCGAAAGTGGCAGCCGTGGGTTTAAATCATTTCGGTGTAATTAAGTGGGCCCAGAACTTGGGCAGTAAAAATGGGACGTTTATGACGGCGCTGCGGCAGCGAAAGAAATGGTCCGGACGGAAATTGGTAATGTATAGTTATGTACAGGGTGTTCCGAATATCAAGGTGTGTGCGTCAAAGCGTAAAACACTAAAGCGTTTATAAGTAATGAATGCTTTCTGCAGCGTAATGTTCACAATAAGCTCAATGTATTATAGTGGCAATCCGATTGTTGTTGCGGTTGTCCAGGGTTATAGATTTATTTTTTTTTATGTGGAACTACAATGCTTTTTAGGATACGTTAACAGTTTATACAGGGCGTTACAAAAAGGTTGGGCTGGCTATGCAGATTCAGATTCTACATGCAAAAATAAGTCGAAAATGTGGTACAAAATGTTTTCGATTTCGGTTTAGTTTAGCCGTAATCCGCCATTTTGTTTTTGCACAAAATATGGTTTTAGGCTAATTTTGGTTGTTGTAGGTAATTGCCAAGAAATTATGTTTTCAGTTTTTTGTCGATAACTCGGTTATCCTTTGACCTACTGAAACTAAAAAAAGACATTTTGTCTCTCATTAAAAAAGAAAAATATTTTGTCTCTTGTACATTTTTTACAAAGTTAACGGTTTTCAAGATATTCCACGTTAAAAGTTTTTAACGGCCGCCATTTTGAAAATTATACAAATAAATTATTTGTGCTTGGTACACTTGTTAATCGTAACATATAAAATGCTTATTCCAAATTTGAAATCGATATCTTATCTATTTCCAGAGTTACAGTGAGTTTTTGTACAAAAACAAAATGGCGGATTACGGCTAAACTAAGCCGAAATCGAAAACATTTTTTACTACATTTTCGACTTATTTTTGCATGTAGAATCTGAATCTGCAAAGCCACCCCAACCTTTTTGTAACACTATATAAACGGCTTTGAGCTGACTAAATGACTGATACAGAATCAAAGTAGAGCAAAAACTACCTAAGATGAAAATACGAAAAGTTAAAGGTATATTTTTATGGGGTCTTAGACGCAAACTAAGAAAACATTTAGCAAAATTGTAATTTTAAGTTGTAAAAACAGTGAAAATTTGGCTGTTTACTCCCATCCCATTATCAGATTAAAGAGCTGATTCGAATCAAAAGCTTAACACTATTTTATGTTATTCCTATACTGAATCAAAACACGTTTGTTGAAAGCATTTACATTTTTTACCATAGCAACCTACTCAGTAAAATTAGAATCGGTAAATTTGTTTAGCAACCAAAAGCGTATTTAGGCTCGGTTTATATCGCTCTATTAAATACAAAAATCCTTTCATTAACACAAACCACCTTCTGCGTATGCGTCAGGGTGTAGGATACCACACCCTCATAACCCTACCCAGATTCAAGCACCTCTGTCCTAATCAACTGTCGTTTAAGTGAAAATATCAGATTGTACACCGATGTAGGCCTAATGTGTTGCATTTGCTTCACCGCGAGTCGCCGCGGGGTTGGTGAGCGAAGCGAGCAAGGGCGGGCCCCTAGTACAACTATAAACTCAATTTCAGTCTACCCTATGTCTAAACTTTCGTTACTTTATAATTCATCCAAATCTTGTTTGTTTGCGAATTACATTTTCATCTTTCACTTTACTAGGCGTACTCCAAGAGTGACCTATTTAATAATTATATAAAACTGGTAAACCCCCGTGAAAAATCACAGACAGATTAAGTAGATACACATCAAAATATATAATAAAAAAATATATATTATTAAAAAACAACAACCTTTATCTAGGCCTACCAAACTATGCTGACGGAGATTTTTAACTCTGTAAATGTGTACAATTATAAGGATTACTCTGCCCCTGGACGATTCGCGTCCCAACCCCGCCTCGGCCTACGGTCTCAGGTGGCTACTTCGCTTCGCTCGCAGTTGGAAAACTCTCTAAAGGTTCTCGCTAATCTTTGGCTCGTTGTACCTGGGTGAACGATCATTCAGTATTTCTAACATCTGGATTGTATCTATAACGTAACTATTCGAATGACTTTGAAGGAGGTATAAAAAGAAGCTGTACCTATTCGCCTTCTAAGTGACTTGAAAGGTGGTATAAAAAGAAGTTCAGATTAAAAATTTTATGTGCATTTTCAGACTTTATGCGCGTTTTTGAAGACATAAGACCTAGCGCATTCAATTCCTGACGTCAAATAACCCCTGTATGCAAATTTTGATAAAAATCGTTAGAGCCTTTTTCGAGATCCGCGACAG
Source organism: Philaenus spumarius (assembly GCA_018207615.1). NCBI lineage: Eukaryota > Metazoa > Arthropoda > Insecta > Hemiptera > Aphrophoridae > Philaenus > Philaenus spumarius. Next base: position 55,137 of record JAGFPH010004775.1, read on the forward strand.
ATGCAAAGATACAAAGATAGACACAAGTAATAGCTCATTTAAAGTAATAGGATAAAACTGTTTTCCTATTTGTTAAAATGTTGTATTTATATTCATTACAATATTTATATTTATTATAATATAACCAAATAAAGGTAAAAATTTTATCTTTTAATTGATAATTATAATACGTACTTTATAATTTCATATTGACACATCAAATGATTTAGAAGTTATTAGTATTATGAGAACTTTAAGAAGAACTTTAGTATAAAAGAAATGAATAATGGAATATGTTTATATAGGAAGATGTAGGAATGTTTCCGAAGTTTAATTAGTATCTCTTCTTTAAAATTGTATAAATGAATATATTGATAGTCAAAAGTTGTATTTTTATTCATTTTATAGACTCAAAGCAAATCTCATAACGTATTATAGGCTACATTACTTCTTTCATTATATTAAAAATAATCATCATCGCAAGACTTATATTACTTGAAGTTGTAAACAAGACCCCAAAGTATAATCTACGCTAGGTTTTGTTTAAGTATTACATATATGATGGGTGATATCAGCTGTTATATTATATTGTTACTCACGTCCGTATGTATGAAATGTACACGTACGTACTGACGTACTCCTACACTCGCTTTCATAGAAGTTGATAACTATGTAAAAGAGACGTGCAGTAAACATGTTATATGTGTGTGTCCCACAAACATAGAATGACATAATTGTGTGTTGTTCAAAACATTAGAAACCTTTACTGAATTGAGTACTGGCCACACAGTGGAACATCTGTGTTTTGAGCACGGGAAATAACAAACAAATAAATAGCCCGACAGTATTTACATAATGTAATTACTTATAGAAGTAGGGCAATATGAAATAATTGCACTTGCAAAATTCGTGACAAGAAATCGTAAACATGGCAGAGAACATAGTTCTTTTTAAATCACGCGAAGTACTATTACCCTCAAGTTTATCTTGGATTCAGATTTCTACTGTGTTATTACATTCACACACTATTGCACCAATAAAATACCTTCATGTCCACCCGTATTTCTATTTCGTAGACTTATTTGTGGTTCAGTTTTAAATAGGTGTGTTTGAATTCAGACCACAAAAGTCACACTTCTAGGGTGGGGGAACCTTAATGCTTCGCTCCCAAATTTACACAAATTACAAATTACCAAACCAAAAGTTGCTCATATGATTAAACATGGGGAATCTTCGGCCATTTTTTGTGATATAGGCTAACAGGGTTGCCAGATTTGTTAGAACTAGATTTGTAAGTTCTACCATTGTATTTGGATAACCTTATTCATGATCTATGGTTCTACCAACATATTATTTTATTGTTTTAGCTCGACCGTTCGGCATTTCGTCTGTCTGTCTGTCTCACGATTGCGGCCAAACGCCTTGACCGATTGTCATGATTTTTTGCAAGAATGTTCCTTACACTTAGGCCGAGCCATGTATATATACGGTTTTTTCATTTTTCAATTGTAACTCCTTAATTAAAATAAAAATGGCGGCCGCACCGTTTCTCTCAGTGTAAGATTTTTTTTCCAAATCCAGATTGTGGCTTAACCGTAAGTCGAATTGAAAAACTAATAACATTTTGCATGTAGCAAATTTGATTTTCTACAAAATGTTTTCTTGATGTTTTTCCGTATCTCTAACGGAAAGCTCACAAAACGGCTGCAAACTTAAAATTCGTTAAAAATCGTCCAAGTTTTTGTATGTTAACCAGGTTTTTATACTTTTATTCTTTAGTTATCTTCATAAAACCTTATAATTTTATGGAGAGGGAGAGAGAGAGCGCTAACTGCTATCTTGCTCTTTCCTACGCTAAGTCAGTGAGGCCGCTGTGACTGTGAGTGAGTGGAGGGGGAGCCGAGTTAAGGAGCCCGATTGGCGTTGCGTCGGATTTACTGAGTTGTAGTACTTTACCAACTACATTCTCTTATTCATTTTGTTTCTTTGTTGCACCACACAGTATTTAGAGTCGAAGACGAATAAATTGCAAAATCATTTTTCATTGGCTTCTACTTACTTATTTACAAACACACTATTTTTAACCTAAGCTCAAAACCACATTTATTTGTTATTTCAACGAGCGAGGTCTACTGTTCGCAGAACTACTAGTATATGCTTAGAAACTAAAAACATAGCATCAGCTGAAGACCTTTTTTTAGAAGAATAAGAAGTGTTACGAACTTATATATATGTTTACAAACTGAAAACATATTAGGACTAGAGACTGTAAGTTAGAGCTTCAGGCTATTTTTTTTATACGCATGGGGTTGCAAAATTCTGTAATCTTGACAACAGTCAATTTGACAACATTAGTAAATTCCAGGATTATTTCAAAGCATTCAATATTGTTTTATATGGTTCAATGTTATTGTTTGAATATTTTATTTATAATTTTTTTTAAATCATTTATTTCCTTTAATAATACATAAAATACGTATATATAAAGGTAGTTTAGAAAAATTGTTCCAAGAATTCAGGGCGTGATTTCCGACATCAAAATAAGAAAAAAACTTCCAATTAACATAGGTCCAAAAATGATCCGTTTTCTGTCTAGCCGCCATTTTGTTTTTTTAACAAAATAATTCATATTTGCAGAGAATTGTTTGACTGATTGAGTTCAAACTTGGCGTGAAGTTTAACTTAACAATGATCTATCTCAAGAAAAATAAGCGATTATATCGAATCATGCGTTTTAAAATGGCGGACCACTTGTAAAAATCACAATTAATAGAAAATCTTTGAGAGGCTGTATCTCGTAAAGAGTTGTTTACAGACAAAAATACAAAAGAATACAAATGTTTTAAAATTGTATCCCCAATCGAAATTCAACATAAAAAAATAGGCAATTAAGTTTGAAAAAATTAAGTTGGTCGCCATATTGGAAAAATGGGGAATTTAAAAAAAAAATTATATTTTTAACTCGTTCACTGCGGCCGGTATGAAATCGTACCAGGCGCGCTCCACACCTCATGCGGGCGGTACGAAATCATACCATAATTTCCATAGTGCCTTTTGATTGCTTTGTAATAATGTTTATTACTAGTACTTACGTCAAGTAGCAATCTTGAGTTTAGTATATTTTAATACTTTATTACAGCTGTTTCGGTATAACACATACCATCATCAGATGAATAAACACAACATAACACTGACACACATTACACATAAATAAATATAACATAAAAGTTTAGGTACTGCAGTACAAGTCAAAAAAATATTAAAAAACTGATTTCCTGTTATGACCACATCTTACTAGTGTGGAGGTCATATCAGGAAATCCGTTTTTTAATATTTTTTTTTACTTGTACTGCAGTACCTAAACTTTTATGTTATATTTAATATGTGTAATGTGTGTCAGTGTTATGTGTCTATGTGGATATTCATCTGATGATGGTATGTGTTATGCCGAAACAGCTGTAATAAAGTATTAAAATATACTAAACTCAAGATTGCTACTTGACTTAAGTACTAGTAATAAACATTGAAATCAACCGTTTTGTATTGCAATACACAATGCATTGCGTGCTTCGCACGCCAGTCCCCGTGTTGGGAGTATTTTCAATACACAATGCATTGCGTGCTTCGCTCGCCAACCCTCGTATTGGGACAATTTTCAATACAAAGTGCAATGCGTGATTCGCACGCCAACACCCGTATTTTGAGTATTTTCAATACACAATGCATTGCGTGCTTCGCACGCCAAGCCCAGTATTGGGGATATTTTCAATACACAGTGCAATGCGTGCTTCGCACGCCAACTCCCGTATTCCGAGAATTTTCAATTCACAGAGGATTGCGTGCATTGCACACCAATTTTAAGTCTCTGTGTCATGTGCATCCGCTTTAAAATATTAGTGATTATTACGTAGAAAGGTTCAAAAATAAAAAATATATTAATTTATACTCATTTAGGCTATAAATATAATAAATAAAAGATCAGCTCCTAGCATGGTAAATACGAAATTTGCGTAGCAGTGAACGTGTTGATGTAAAGGATAAAGTAGGGAAGCTCCAAAATTTGAAGTTTGTTGTAAATTTTATAGTTTCTAAGATACCAATGGTGGTCCGTTTAACAAATCACCCTGTATATATTATACTAAGGAACAAAAAATGCCCACATGGGCCTAAGCCTGTGAGCGGGCACGCGTTGCTCAATATGCACACAATGAGGATACAATTAAACAAGTAAAATGATTGCATTAAATATTATCATGTCGAGCTGAATCAATCTACTAACAAAACTAAACTACTACCTATTATTACGATTTCTAAAGAAGTAATTCCTGCCAAACTAACATAAAACAAGATGTTATCGTTTATGTTGAAGCTCAAATACACATTGGACCTTAGACAATTAGTTCAGTCGGTACATATCAGACAATAAGGGAACGATAAGATTGATATCTATCTCGGCTGTATCCCTTCCCAATTCAAACAGCCATCCATTAATAAGCCTTTTAAAATTAAATAACTTATAATTCTTAAACAGGCGTAGCTTGACCGGGAGATTTTGATACAAAATTTGTGCTATATACTGCGAGTTTGTGACAGAAAACGTTTTTATAAACGTGTTAGACCTCATGAAGATATTTGAAGAATGCGTTGAATGTTCATAATAAAATTTTACGAAAATGTTATTGTAATTTTGAAATATATAAATTGCCTTAAACTTAGTGTAAAAAGTGTAAAACAAGGGTTTGAGGAAAACCTACGGCTCATTTTAAATATTGCTTTCTGAATTAAATTTGTGACTTCTGAATTAAAGCCCCGCCCCAAGTTATTACCCCCCCCCCATAAGTAAAAACTGGCAACACTCGTAATACGCGAGTTTTAATTCGTGGAAATACAGAATGTCGCAAGTTGCCTGAAAACATAAATTAATTTTCTAGTTTTTGTTTTACAAACTTAACATTCTCTTACTTCATTACTTATCGAACATTACTCCTAGATATTTGTAGGAATCGACGCCTTCTATGTTTCCACAAAAACATGTATTACGAAGTTAACCATGACAGGTGTGCATTTTAAACTATTATTGTCGAAGTCTGTTTTTGCGTTTGTTATTAAACGTCTTGTAAAATAATTTTTCATTTTTCACGCATATTTTTATGATTTTATTCATTAATAATTTGGTTATTCTTATTATTTGTTATTCAGAACTTATTATTTATTCTTTTGTGTCTGTTAAGAGATTTGTTTCTTTTATTCAGTACAAACGAACCAAAAGTTGGCCGAAACAACCTCTATATTTTAGAGTTTTATTTCTCACGAACCTTCTAAATTATTTATTTCCCGCGGATATTTTTGGTGTTTTAGAGCCTGTTAGTTTAACGTGTTCTTTCAGAATATGCAGACAATTTTGAAAAACCTCTAGTCACTACGTTCTCCGTTTTAACCCATTTGTCTACCTCAGCACTTTATTATTATACCCAGTTTATTTATATTTGCTATATATGGTACCAGCGGATTCGCCAGCTTATATAAATTACAAATTAAATGAATATCCCGCAATTATTGAGCATATTAAAAAAGAGAAAATAATTTTATATCTAAGTTCCCTGGCATAAAAAAAGCATTGTCAAAACGTATTAGCTACATAGTAAGTGTACAAATTATTAGGGAATTTCCAGAGCTAGTGCAGTGACTCTAATGGTGAGACTTAAGATCGGAAGTGGTTTACGAGCACCGATCATGGTCCCGGAAACACGTTGTGTTGTGTCATTGAAATTTGTTGCATGTGTTCGCACTCTAACGTTCTCTTTTTACATCCAGCTTGTCCCAAATTTTGTACACACTTTGGTTTTCTAAGTGACTCGGACGACTTCCGTAGCTAAAAAAAAAAAATTCAACAAACCTAAGTATTTTTTTGGCCAGGAAATTTTTGTTGAGATTTTTCGTAATAGAAACTGTGTTGGAATTTATCTAAAAAATAAATGTACGAGATTATTCTGTACATTTTGTTTTTTTTACACAATCTTGTGGCTGGTCTGGTTGCCCAAAATCGATCAAAACATAAAGTACCATAAAAGTTATCGCATCGAATCCACGAGAGGGATTTTAATGTCGGGCAGCTTCTGTTACGAGGTCGACGGCCGGGCTGCGAGCGAAGCGAAACAGTCAAAAATCCTAGGCCACGAGGTCGAGGTGCAAAACTCAGTCGATAATCCGAAGCCGCTATGACTAGGTGCAAACTTGCTGTGTTGGAAGCTGAGGTGGAAACAAATTCTACTATATATTTCGTAAACTGAGGCAGTTATTCAGCTCCCTTGTGAGTAGACCGATTTCCCAAATATTTGGTTGAAAACCTAAAACACATATACCTATTTTTGGAAATTCGCCTAACTCCACGTCAGTGGCTCAGCTGCGTGGTCGAATTATTTATTTTGAAGAGTGTAGTTATACCCATTTTACCGCTTATACTAAAGTAATCGAAAATTATGTATATCACGTAAGTATAATGTGTAAGTACCTGATCAAAGCTCTCTAGCTTGTAGGAAGTCAGTGGAATTAATATTAATAGCATACGGGTAGTTTCAACCTTTTAACACATCAGTAACTGAAATTCAAAGTTTTCTTTTTCTATGCAACACGTATGAAAGAAACGCACCAAATTAAAAACGCTCTAGCTACAGTGGATGTAAATAATGAATAGTAAGTTTTTTACAGGTTTGTATCCTTATTTTAAAACTTGAACGCAATTAATAAAAATGAAAGTGATTAAATTGTTTTATGTATTACATAAGATACGACTGTGCAAAATGTCAGCTCTCTACGCTCAGTGAAGAATTCAAAGTGTATTTAAACTCCTCAAAATATAAGTAAATGAAATATTGTTTACGTATAAACACTCCGGCACTAGTAAGGAAAAACTGTGAAATTTTCAGTTATAACGGTTGGAAAAACGAAGAAACATAAATGTTTATATCTATATATATAAAAGCGAAATACCACTCACTCATTCACTGACTCATTCATCACGATTTCTCAAAAACTACTGAACGGATTGAAATGAAATTTGGTATGTAGCTTCCTCTAGGGCCATAGGTGCTCACTAAGAAAGGGTATGAAAAATTTCGAAATTTTAGGAGGGGTTTAGGGGGATCAATGTTACTAAAATCATAATTTCAGATCTTTTATTATTATGACATGACAATAGTGCTTTTATTATTTAATATCTGTATATATAAAAGCCAAATACCACTCACTGACTGAACACTTAAAAATCATACAATTACGTTAAAAAGACTGAAAATACCAACCACCACGGGCATCGCCGTACGGTTCAGCTAGTAAATATATACACTTAGATTAAATTAACAAACAAAATTTAGTAAGTGTATTGAAAAATTTATTTTGAAATGACTTGTGGTTAAAATAAGATTCTTATGATCATGGCAAGTGGTAGAGGGCGTATTAAACATATGGGTGTTTAATGTTAATGTAATTAATTTTATATGGTTAACTATCCTATTTGAATTATTATTTAAATCCTTTCTTATTTCATTACATTCCGAACGTTTTTTTAATATCACTTAAGAATAATGTTACACAATTTTTACTTTATAGCTTGTAGGAAGTTAGTGCAATTTATGTTTATTGTATAAAAGTAGCTACCCAATTTAACCTCTTCGATTGTAGTAACCATATTCTCTATACAGTCCTGATACTAGTATGTGTGCATTTTTAAATTTTTAATGGGATTAGTTGAGTATTACTTTCTCACTATACTATAGTATAGAGAAAGTATAGTGATCGCAAAAAAATCGATGTTGATATTTTTGTGGAAATATCCGTTTTGACACCCCCTGAGTCCAAAAAAGTGGTTTGTACAAAATGTCTGTCTGCATGTCTGTATGTCTGTCAGTATGTATGTATGTCTGTATGTATACAAAGCTAGAGCGAAAACTATTCTTTCGATTTCAAACAAATTTTCACCATACATGTCAAGTAGGCCTGTATAAATGCACGAAAAACGGTTTTGAAAATTTTTGAAAAACAACCTACTTTTTGGCAAACACCCCCCCAAAAATAAGTTATTATTTTTATATAAAAAAACGGCTCTAACCATTTTGATAAAATTTGGCTTATTTGTAGCCTTTAATGTACCCTACCATATGCAAAAAACCGCATCTTTCTATAAATTCTCGTTTAGCCAATAATAATAATAACTAATTTTTAGGGTATTTTGGCCATAAAGGGGGTTGTTTTTCAAAACCTTTTTCCGTGCATCTATGCAGGCCTAATTGACGTGTTTGGTGCAAATTTGTTCGAAATCGATCGAATAGTTTTCTCTCTAGATAATAATAATAATAATATTTAGTTTATCTCCTACTTTAATAAAAAATCACCTCTCCTACCCCACCATACAAGTCACAGAGAATCTGTTTAATGATTTAAATATGTTTGTGAGAAAGTATGTGCCAGTTCCTGGTACCGTTTATTTTGGGCATGTAGAAAAAGTAGAAGTCACTACTGTCCGTGAGGCACGAAATGGTCCCTGAGTCCTTGCCTAGATTTAGTTTGAAGGTGCTTGTAGCAATGTGCTACGGGCCGTCTCTATACAGAGCCGCCGTAGTAGTGAATGTCCGCAGCATTATTCGAAAAATGCTATTTAAAATCGAACGTGGAATCATGGTACAAAATAGGAATCCTTCAGTGTGTGTGTGTATGTGTTTTTTAATATATATAAAAAATAACATTATTAGTAGCAATTATTGGAAATATATATGCAATTACTGCTGTGAAAGAACAAAATATATTATATACTGTTTATATGTTCGTTTACTTAATTATTATACTAAATAGATTTTAATAGATTAACAGATAACAGCTTAAAAATTATTATAATTCCGATTAGTAGTGTTGAAATAATATTAATAATATGTATTTAAAAACACGGTACCAGTTTGGTATAGTATAATATTGTTGTATTTCTAAGTTTATAAACGATAGAAAATTAAATTATTAATGAACAGTGTAGTAATATTCCTTACAAATAACAATAAAAGAAAACATCAAGTAATAAAAATTATAATAAATATGACTATAAATTAACTTTAATTGATATAACACATTTTTTATACAACAACTGTGCATTTATTATACAACAAGTTATAAAACTTCTGCGTAGAGTTCTTAAAACTAATTAATATCTCAGTCATTCTGTGCAAAAATTTGCCCCGACCTGAGAAAAAATCGGGTCTAAAGAAAAATTGTTTTTAGCACTTCTTGGTAGTGAAAATAACATTAAAAAAACTTTACATCCATAGGGGTCCAATTAATTAATATATTCACGTGTAAAGGTGTACTTTTTGATATTTTTGAAAAGTACCAGAAAACTAGTGCTTTTATAGCAAAAATGGAGGAGACCAAACTTTGAGCTTATACAATTCTGAACAATTTGCTTTTTTATTATCTCCATAGCTCTTACGGATCACGAGATATTGTGGTGATATAGGCAGTCTGATACTTCCTCTGCCTTTGTCTGGTTTTGTCTATTTTTATAACTTAAGTCATATCAAGCTTCCGTTCGCTGTCAGTAGCATTTTGTTGTGTACCTCGTCTAGCAATCGTACTTCCTGTTAGAAATAAACTTCCTGTATAAACTTACATTCATACAAAATATTTTACAGTAACTTAAATTTGGTTAATATTATTGTACTTTATAGCTTTTTGATTTTTAGAACATCCTGTACTACATATTTTTTAAACTTAATTTACTCAATTTATTTATAAGTAGTATGATATTTAAAGCGCCTGTACTAGGTACACATTTTTCATTACTGATTACTGTTTGTGCTGATTTTGTTGAGAATTTAGTCAATAGAATTAATTTGAAAAAATCGGATGTTTTAATTACAAAAATCCTTTTTAACATAAGCCTACATGATCAATATCAATACTAAGCTATATGACGTTATATTTTCCGCTATCGCGTCAGTCTATTAAATAGTACCCGTTACTCGCCTTTGCGCCTGCTAAACACTCGATACCGTGCGAGGACATGGCTGTGTACGGCCAGCTCCAGGGACCATCTCGTGCCTCGCGGACAGTATATAACGTTTTTCTCAAGACCTTTGAGCGCACATACATGTGCATTTTGGTGTCACTCTGTGCGCGCACCGTAAAAATGTATTCTGATTAATTTTTTATAAAGTGCCAAAAGAAGTATGGCTTAAGCGCTGGTTACTATGATTTAAAGCTGCCTTAATTTTAAATGTTATTATGTTTCCTTAATCCATTTACTGCGACATACGTACGAACCAACAAATGATCCTACAAAGGTAACGTGTTTTCCTTTGAAGGTAGTACCCTAACCATACTTAAACAAAAGAAAAGATAAACATATTTCGGAATTGAGGAACACTTTCTGTATTGCCTTCGAGTACCTAACATTCCAGTGCATTTAAGAGTTTAAAATTAATTTCTTTAAAACACCACCTAAATCATTTAGAGTTTAAATTAAACCAACTTTTTATTTAGCCCAGTTTCACATTTTGTCACCAGAATTCTCGCCTGTAAAAGTCAACAGGTAATTAATATTCCAAAGAGTGACGAAAAACTTCAGCGACATTAATTACACAAAGATGTTTTGTTTTTACGCCCTTATTTCGGGCGGAAATTAAATTTTCAACGCGCCAAATTCAGTGGAGTTATTAAAGTGCAAATGGGACCTGTAATATATTTAATTAAACGCAAGGTGGTTCTTTACAGACTTCTAGAGTATCTATTTTCAAGATTATTAAAAAAAAATAAAGTCCTTGTTTCATAGATGTGAAACTGGACCTTAAAGTCTTACAATGAATAGAGAATTGATTTAAATTCTAATCTGTAATGATTCCAATAAAAAATTACTTATGAAATTTAAGGAAAATTTAGCCCATTGCTATTTTAAGCATTTGTGTCTGCTTGTTTGAACCTCATTTGGTGTTGAAGCGTTGTTAAGGCTGAGCGTTTAACGAAGCCGTTGTAACTTTCATAGTTGCATAGACCCACTTTGCACCCTTAAATTTTCTTGAACAACCTCACTCCATAGTAAAACGCACAGTATATTCTACCCCTTTTCTTTTTTCTTACCATAAAAGTCGCCACCATTCATTGCTTCACTGCTTCTTCCGCAAATCACAATTACTAAATATACTCTCACCTTGTAATGTAGTCCACGTTGTCCTGTGAAAGAAGATACCTGTTTAAAAATTTCCAAAAAAATCAGATTTTTATTTTTATTTTAGCTAAGAGATAGAAGAAAAATGTAATTGTGTGCTTAAGACCATGCGGGAGAAGTTGAAATTTTTTAACACAAATTACGAAATGAGGAAGTACAATGTCCATTTCAGAGCTATTACTAATTAAACTATACATTGTATTAACAAACTGACTAAGCCTATGACGTAGGACAATATGTTACACTTATATACCCAACTCAAATATACTAAATTAGCAATGTGATTGTGGCCTAACCAGCTAAGGCGCTAGTCTTTCACGAAGGACTCTGCTGGTTCGAATCTCGGCAAGACCAAAACTTTTTCCAAACAGAGGGGATAGAGCGTTTCACATTAGGAGCGTTTCACAAAATGCATGGTGAAACGCGTGACGGTGAAATCCGATTCACCCCCAGCATTAGAAAACTATTTACTCTGCTATACACACATGTATTAATAGCAATGTAGGCCTATTTAATACAAATTTGTTGGACGACGTGGGTACGACTAAAGAAGTTTATATATCGAAAATATTAACTACAAAATTTGTTCATTTTAAACATATATTTAAAACGAAATGTCACATGACCAACCTTAACATTTATGAGTAACAGCCATTTGGATTTAAATAAATTGATTTCGAGTAGTACAACCAAATACTCCCAAATAACGTTATGTGGCATATCGTATGAAAACTTATTTAATTTTGAATCCAAAAGGAATCCTATACTCTAATATGAGCAATGTCTGTTTGTTTGTTTGTACGTATATTTGTTTGTACGTACGAGCAATCTCGAGATCCAGCGGAAAGATTTTGCTGAAAGTTTGGGATTAGAGGCTTTTGGGTCTAAAAAATCCATTGGTGAAAACCACTTCCTAGGTCAGGAAAACTCGTACTTTTAAACAACCCATTTGAAAATTTTAAATTTTTAACATTGGGCTTATGGAGTTTAAAATCATTACATATGTTTATTGACTATAATAATAACAGTAATCCGCTGTTTCCTATAATATTTCCATTATCAACTGATTTCAACTCCAAACGTAACTAAAACATTATTTTTGTGCTGTTATTAATCGTTCTAAAACTCTTTTCACTAGTTTCTGCTTTCTTTATTACCGTATCGAATTTCCATATGAAAAATGAGCTATTGCAGTGGCCCTTATGGTAAGACCCAAGGCCGGGAGTAGCAAATGAGCACCGATCATGGTCCCCAGAACACGTTTTGGGGTGTCATTAAAAATCATATATATATGTATATATGTGATCGCACTCTAGCGGCCGCATTTTAAGTCCGATTTGGTTCAAATTTGGTACACATGTTGGTCGTCTATGTCGCTCGGGCGAGTTTGTTAGCCAAAAAAATCCAACAACCGGAAGTATGTTTTTAGACCGGAAGTAACTATTTTTGAGATTTTTACGAGGATGAAATTTTTTTAGTTTTTTCTAAAAATATAAATGTAGGATATTATTCTGCACATTTTGTTTTTTTACGCGACTTTATAGCTTGCTTGGTTTCCCCAAAATCAATAAAAACGTAAAATACCATAAAAGTACACGGTTCGAAGCCAAATGGTGCAAACTCGCGAGGCCACTAGGCGCAAACAAATTCTACTAATATATTGCGTACACACAGACAGCTGTTCAACGCCTTCGTGAGTAGATCTATTTCCCAAATTGTTGGTTGAAACCCTAAAACATAACGGCATATATTATCATATAAACTTAATTTTGGAAATTTGCTCAACTCACGTCAGCGGTCCAGCTGCGTGGTCGTATTATATTTCTATATAGGTAATATAAATTATCTAATGATAATAATAATTATTTGTTATTTCTAAAATACATAAACAAATTCAGTATGTGATTCGTATTTGCACACATTTTCTTATAAAAAGTACAGAGCGATGCTCGGTCGCCCAGGTACTTAATATTTAAAAGAAAATTAGTACAACAAAATGGGGCAAAATCAAAAAACACGATTTCATTGTTTTTTTGGCCGCAATTTTTAATCGGTTAAATATGTGGATGTGAAAATTTACTCTTGAATTTACGTTGTTTTACTCTTGAAATTCTGCATCGAAATGATGTTCACATGACCGACTTCCCATTTAAAAAAAACAAAGATGGGACATTGGTTTAGGGCTGATAAATTTTTTGAAATCTAATAAAATAGTTTTTCAAATTGAACAGGTTGAAAGTACGGAGTTGATATGTCCAACATTTTTTTAATTATCAAGAGGTGGCCGGACTTTTGTATCACTCTGTATATAGATAAGTTAAACAACCATGTTAAAAATACAGATTTCATGATAGGCCTAAAATACTGTAGGCCTATCTTTATTTTTTTGCAAATTCATTATTTCTGAGCAAAACTTGTAGGTCATTATTTGTAATAGGTACGACAGCTAGTAAATTTAATTTATGCAGGATTTTTTTGTAAGGTTTTCTTGGTATTTTTACTTTGCAAATTTGTTTGCCTACGTCTTGATTTTGTCACATTGAGCGAAGCAAGCTTTATTAGTGATTTTGATTGAAATATTTATAATTTGTATTTATTTTTTATACTTTTTCAATAAATTATTGTACATTAGGTTAGTTTTAGGACATTTATTCTTGTCATAATATTGAAGCTTAACCTTAAAACGTTACAAGATTTGAGTTAAATCACAATTACTTTTTTCTTTTCTCACTATACTATAGCAGAGAAAATATAGTGATCGAAAAAAATATATATATTGAGATTTTTGTGGAAATATCCGTTTTGGGACTCTCTGAGCCCAAACAAGTGTTTTTTTTTTACAAAATGTCTGTTTGTATGTCTGTATGTATATAAAGCTAGAGCGAAAACTATTCGATCGATTTCAAACAAATTAGCACCAGACATGTCAAGTAGACCTGCATAGATGCACGAAAAACGGTTTTGAAAATGTTTGAAAAACAACCCCTTTAATCTAAAAAAACCCCTAAAAAATCAGATATTATTTTTTTATAGAAAAACGGCTCTAACGATTTTGATAAATGTTTTCTTATTTGTAGCCTATGTACTCTACCATATGAAAAAAAACAGCATCTTTCTACAAATTTTCGTTTAGCTAATAATAATAATAACTGATTTTTTGGGATTTTTTTGGCGGTAAAGTTGGTTGTTTTAAAAAAAATTTCAAAACCTTTTTCGTGCATCTATACAGGCCTAATTGACGTGTTTGGTGCAAATTTGTTCGAAATCGATCGAATAGTTTCTCTCTAATTAATAATAATATTGATTACATAATTTCCCACTCTAACAGCTCCTCTCCTACCCCACTTACAATTATAAAGTCACAATGATTTAAATATGTTTGTGAGAAAGAGTGTGCCAGTTCCTGGTACCGTTTATTATAAATAATACACTTTTTAGAAATATTCTTTGCACAGATTTGTTGCATACCCTACTCATATTCGTACACATTCGAGTAGGTTCGTTGTTGTACAGGTTACCTATTCCTAACAATGCTTGTAGTCAAATCAGCTGTGCGATCGCTTAGTAGGTCATTGCATTTCTTACGTTATGTCGTTAAATCGTTGTGTGCAATGGAAGTACGAAAACACAATTTAAACAATATCATAAGCACTCCATGAATAGTGTTTGTGTTTTCTGCGTGTAAGTTGATATTTAAACAGTGAAATGAGTTTAAAAAAGTGTAATTTAGTCTTAATTTACGGGAAATGTGTGTACAGAGTTCGGGAGTTTTGAGGTTAGGCCTAGAACTGAACAAGGTGAGCTTATAAACAGTTGTTTCATTCTTGTATTTAGTTTTTACTTTGTGTTTATCGATGGGCGTTACTGTGTTATGTATTTGTTCGCAACTTTGAATATTTATAGAAAATTTTCTTTAAATTCAACATTTTAGGCTTACGGAATACGCTAGAAATTAGTAGGTAAGCTTGATTGTAACATTGGAACAAAAAATGTTATATTTTACGGAGTAAATTTACTTTACGAACTCCAGCTGATATGTTTGCAAGCGTCAGGCGAGTGTTGCCAACCTAAGCGCATTACTACTATTGAATGTTTGAATGCTGGTAAACATACTGTGACTAAACTCTTCCAGTTAGAACTTCAGGCTTTTTTTTTAATTGCTTGCATTTATGTTACACAAAACAACTTAAATTATTATGTTGCCAACTTATACTTATTGATTTGCCTCCTGAACTACAATAGTAATCTAACTTAGGTATATACCACAAATAACCGTCGACAGTTCCAAATGGTGAATTTCGGTGAATACCGTTTTCGGAAGTCTTAACCTTCCATTGTCAAGTCATAAGAAATTAAAACTTAAAACAAATAAAACACACACTTAACACATATATGACAAACATCACAAGTCCAAATTACACGACGCATAACAAACATGCTGGCCAGCCGACTAAACGTAACTCCAAATTTGCAGACTAAATGCGTTACGGGCGACTTATTGTACAAACGCTCTTGACAGATTCATTAGAAAACAAAAATTTAAAAATCGGTATCCTTCAAACAGCAAGAATGTGCCACAATGCATAGTCACATTCAATGCTATTTGTGGCTCAAATTACATGGGACCTCGGATTATCGAGACTCGAATTACCGGGACTACTGTATTTACAAAGTTTAGACAGTATACTGTGACTAGAGACGTCAAGTTAGAATTTTTTTTAAATGTCATCAATTCAAAATACTTACATGCAACGAATAAATTTGTGCAATTATTATACACTTATGACTGATTTGGTATAGAATTATGAACATCGATTGTACATGTCAGTAGTTTGATGTAAAGTACAGTAAAAATTAAATATTTATGTTATACAGAATTTTATAAAGTGAAAATTGCGTGTGTTTCTCTTTTGTTATACATGTATTTTATTAAGTAATGTTAAGTTGTAGGAATTGCGGAGTCTGGCAATCATGTTTATTTACGTTTGCATGCGCAGTCCGATGTCTAATATTTCCCGAATTAAATAAGTTGTGAATTTAAGTTTAAAGCGTTTTATTTTCTGTTCATAATTAATTACATAACACTTTTTACTTTCTCACTATACTATAGTATAGAGAAAGTAGGTATAGTGATCGTAAAAAAATTGATGTTGAGATTTTTGTGGAAAAATCCATTTTGGGACCCCCTGAGTTCAAAAAATGGTTTTTACAAAATGTCTGGCTGTCTGTATGTATGTCTGTATGCAAGCATGTCTGTATGTATGTATGTATGTCTGCCTGTATATCTGTATGTATACAAAGCTAGAGAGAAAACTATTCGATCGATTTCGAAGAAATTTACACCAAACATGTCAATTAGGCCTGTATAGATGCTCGAAAAAAGTTTTTGAAAAATGTTGATAAACAACCCCCTTTTTGGTAAAAAAAACCCCAAACCCTTTTTGCCCTTTTTACAACCACGAACAGACAAAACCCTATTCGAGGTCAGATCCTGCAAACAGAACAAAATATATAAAACTAAACCGTAAGCAGCACTGCCGCATTACTATAGCCGAATTTTCTTATCAGGGAATAACTATAGTATTATACAATGAGATTTTCCTATGAGTTTTGTTCATGGTTCCGGAAACTGTTCCAAATGTATACCTTTGCACAGGATTATAGTAAATTTAATTGTCTTTCGAATAAAATAGCTCACAAATTGCACTCGGGTTTATGAGTGGGAGAAATCGCGTAATTATTTTCATTGATAATGAAAAAATAACATTTATCGGGATCTTCTTATCAATTTTGTTTCTTGTTCCGGAAACTGTATTTGAAATAACTTTGCACAAGATTGTAGTAAATTTAATTACCTTTCGAATTATATTGCTCACAAAATGCACACGGGTTTATGATTGGGAGAAATCGCCCAATTACCTTACATTGATAATGAAAAAAAAACATATATCTGGAGCTTCCTATCAGTTTTGTTCTTTGTTTCAGGGACTGTACTGAATTACCTTTGAACAGCATTATAGTAAATTTAATTACCTTTCGAACGATATAGCTCAAAAACTGCACACGGGCTTTTGAGTGGGAGAAATTGCGCAAAAACCTAACATGAATAATGAAAAAATCATTTATCGGGAGCTTATTATCAATTTTGTTCCTTGTTCCGGGGACTGTACCTGAAATTCTTTTATACAGGATTGTAGTAAATTTAATTACCTTTCGATCGGTATAGCTCAAAAACTGCACACGGGCTTTTGAGTGGGAGAAATAATGCAATTTCCTTGCTCTTTGCCATTTTGTGTAAAATCGAAAAATAAAAATATTAGTGTCTGAGACATCGTACAAGGACCCTTCCACTAAAATTTCAACTATTTTTAAGCATATTTACTACCATTTTATCAAGAAGGGAAAAACCCATATACTTATATACCATTAAATCCCTACCCAAAAATGATTAATTGGTATAACTCCGCCATATTGAATCGGATCGAAAAAAAAGGGTATCTGAAGAATCCTACTAGGACCCTTTCACCAAAAAATCAGCAATTTTAAAGCATATTTACTACCACTTATCAATATGGGAATAAAACACACACACACACACACACCCACATATATATATATATAAAGTAATGAATTTTGGGTATCGTCTCCAAATGGTCTGAAACGGATAGAAACGAAGTTTTACCCCCCTCCGACGAACCGTTTTCAAGTTGGGTCGAAAAATTCGGCTAAAAATACATTCTTATTTTTGAATAATTCTAGTTACTTACTGTCTAATTTCGTAGTGACACGGTTTTCAAGCAAACATAGACTACTTAAAAACCTAAATAACTTAATGTGAGTTTAAAATATTTTGTAGTTCTAACCCTAGTAAGTAGTAGCCAAAATTCTATTCTTTCGAAAATACCATATTTCAGGACGGACTGTGTAAATAAACATTGAATTTATGTTTTCAACATTTTGAATTAGACTGTGTCAAAAAGCTTGAAAAGTTTGTTGTTTTTAGAATAGGTTTATATTTAATAA
Source organism: Philaenus spumarius (assembly GCA_018207615.1). NCBI lineage: Eukaryota > Metazoa > Arthropoda > Insecta > Hemiptera > Aphrophoridae > Philaenus > Philaenus spumarius. The sequence goes on from JAGFPH010004775.1 coordinate 73,345, forward strand.
ACCTGTCAATTAACATATTGTACTTTATCTGAAAAAATCTTAACAAAATGCCCGGAAACTGAAGCAACCCAGAAATGTTCAAAATGCCCCTTGGAATAGCAAATTACATAGATTTTATTGTATTTACTGAGTTTTTATTTTGCAAATACGGTATATGTATGAGCAGTGATCAAACGAAATAGACGGTTGACAACAGAGATGCCAAATGTAAGATTTATGCTAGATATTATGTGTAATTTAATAAAACTGAATTGTATTTGCATTTAGGAAAGACGCCTGCTTGGTTCGCACGCCAACCGCAACGTGGGGACAGAAATTATGTACAATATAAAACAGAGTTTCCCCATAGTTGTTTAGATGTTCTCTTTAGGTAATAGTATTGGTATTGTACCAATCTTACAAAACGATTAAATAGGGAATCGGAAGCAATACTGGGCCACATAGATTGGTCATGTTCAAAACTTACCTTAAAATTTAAATATCACCAAACGTAGGAATGTTTCAGCTTATTACTCACAATACAGAAGATACCTAGAGGTTAACTCAATAAACCATAGAAATAGATATAAATTTTGGCTTTATTAACCAAAGTGTAAAAAAAAGTTTATATGCCCTTAATACAAGAAAATGAAATTATTTATATGCCCTTAGTACAAGAAAACTTCAGATTGGAAGAAAACATATATATTTAATTAAATTGAATTTAAAAGCCCTCCCCAAAAAAATAAAAATCAAAAACCCTCCCCTTTAATAATGATTACAGAAATTATACAAAAAGGTTAGACAAGATTACAAAAAAATTAACATGAAATACCATGGATTTGTTTAAAGATAATTATATATGTCGTTGGCCAACTCTAAAGCTAATTATAAATAATTGAATAAATAAACAAAATTAATTATGAGACGTCTCTCTATAAAAAAAAGGTATATAATTTCTAATATACAGCCCTTAGGGCTAAGTTCCAAAATGTGCTATAGCTTGCTCCTCCCAATTATTAAATACAAACATATCCTATATAGTATTCATACACAAAATTACTTTTTCAAAATACAGCCTGTTTAATATTTAACACAAAAATCAACTGCAGATCATTCATATTTCAAATTAATCTCTGTCTGTAACTAGAACACTGTAGATATAAGAATTTTATTGTATTTAAAGTCCTGTTGGAAGGTAGGCCATTTCAGTAAGGCGTAGCTGTGGTGTAGCTTATGGCATTGTATGGGTTAAATATCCCCTGAAGTTGAACCAGTGTAACTGCATAACACAAATAACAATTCCTTTTTAGAAAACTTGCAGCTAATTTAAATAAGCATAAAACAGATAGTTCTTTTGAGTTAGCTGTTTTAAAATTTGTAGCACAAGGTGACAAATTGCTACTTAAAGATTGTAATAGTTAATACAACATGTATCATGTTGCATAAGAATGTTTCTACATGTTAACCAAACCACATGGCAACATAAAAATGTTCTTGTTTTGTTACATAATATACATATCAGTAATATTATGCCTATAGCTCATTAAAAGTTTTCAATATTCTGGTTATACTGCAGAAAACTACACAGTTACAGTTAATTAATACAGAACAGTTTAGGCTAGTTTTGTTTGAAATATGTTAAGACTTTAGTAATACACAACATAGCATCAGCTTTAAAGTTTTTGTAGGCTGTAAGATTAGCATTTTAAAATTAGGCTGTAGTAAAAATGAAATACATAGGTTTTTTATTAAATCGAACAAAATGTGTTAAAAAAGTTATTCATAAGCCAACGGTGGAACTAACCTTATTAAATTTTACAAGTAAACATTTCATAATTATCAAGGTAAAGCTAAAACATCCATACCTGGTATTCACAAAATAAAGGCTTATAACAAAGGCATGTTAAATAGCCTTGCGCATAACTCGCGACAAAAAAATATAAGTAATTAATCCACAACAATAATTTAACTATATCAGCGACATGACAAGGTGGACTTTCCTGTAGTGGAAGCAATGGCGGACTCTCTTCTCGAATGTTCTAAAAGAAGCAAGATTAACGGTCAAGAAAAGTCAGCTGTTCTGTATATGAGATAAGAAAGGTACTAAAAACTGGATACCGTACGGAGTCGGTTCCTAGCGGAGAAAGGAGAGACTACTTGGACAGTGTCGGTAAGGATAAATACAGAATGTAAAGTCGGAGACGTAACAGTATAGGGCGCAATCAAAATGACGGCTAAAACGAACTATTTCTAATTTGAATCGGTACAGTAAATCAAATCGTCTCTGAGATAAAGGAATCTTTTAGTTAACTTGGTTTTCAAATGCACAATGGGGTTTTGGGGTGTCTCCTCACCTGGGTATTTATGGTAATGATGTAGGTCTGTCAATTCCAAGTAGCGTCAGGAATGTAATATTTCGTATTGCAGTTAACAGCAGTGAATTTCCATAGGAAAGATGAGCTACTGCAGCGACCCTTATGGTGAGACCCTTAATGGTCGGGAGTAGTAAATGAAAACAGTTCTTGGCCTCTAGAACAGGTTTTGTAGTATCATTAAAACTGCACATAACAATAATAATAATATGGCTTTATTAAATATATCATAATCTACAAAACAATTTGTAATATAAAGTACAAACAAATAACTTATAGCTCTTGACAATACTCTTAGTCCAAAGACCGTCAGAGTTGTTGCCACTTACATGAGTTATCATTTTAAAATTAAAAAAAAGATATAAAAGAAAACATATCAATCGATTACAATGTTCAAAATCAACTAATAATTAGTCTTTATAAGCAGTAGTGAAAGAAAACCACTAATTTCTAAAGAAAAAATAAACAAATAATAATACTAAAAATTAAGTACTTAAAAATTAAATTCTTTAATTAAAACTAAACCTATATTTTTACAATGTTTAAAATCAACTAATAATTAATTATTCTTTATAAGCAGTAGAGTGAAAGGAAACCTCCAATTTCTGAAGGAAAAAAAATATAATAATACTAATAAACGGTACCAGATAACTGCCACATACTTTCTCCCAGTTGAAACTTTATAACTTCCCAAGAGTAGCGTAGGAGTGGTGGTTATTTAGAATTGCAAAAGTAGGAAAATGTTACCATGGATAGTATTAGATGCATGTAACACACATCCATATTATATAATTATATTATAATATTATTATTATTTAAGCTATTCGATCGATTTCGAACAAATTTGCACCAAACACGTCAATTAGGCCTGTATAGATGCACGAAAAAATGTTTTGTAAAATTTTGAAAAACAACCCCCTTTTTGATAAAAAAAACCCCAAAAATGAGTTATTATTATTACCTAAACGAGAATTTTTAGAAAGATGCTGTTTTTTGCATATAGAAGGGTACATTAAGGGCTACAAATAAGCCAAATTTTATCAAAATCGTTAGAGCAGATTTGAGAAATTTTGATTTTTCTCGTTTTTTTTTGCAATTTTAGGAGGAGGGGTAAAACCCTTTAAAAATCAAAAATTTCAAAATATTTCAAAAAATACCTCGAGATATTCCAGAACTACACCTACATACCAAATTTCATCAAAATCGGACTGTTGGTATGGTCTCCAACTCTGTACACATCCTAACATACACACAGACACACGGACAGACATCACAAAAAAAAAACACTTTTTTGGGTTCAGGGAACACAAAATCAAATAAAATATGTTTGGGTTCATGGAGCACCAACACAGATAATTCTACTAAACATTTTTTGGGGGTTCAGGGAGCACCAAAACAGATAATTCCACTAAAAATTCAAATTCCAAAATTTGGACGAAAACAATACTTTCTCCTTATACTGCGTATAAATAGGGTGGGGAAAGTAAAAATGAATTATTACTTAAAAATTAAACCTATATGCCCAGGCTTTGCTGAAAAATTACTTATTTTAGTTCATTGTCTTCCATTTGGGTGATTTAATAGTTCTTGAACAGACAATACTTTCTTCCCGAAAATGTATCGTCTAAACTCCTTGAGTATGAAAAACACAGCAAGGAAATGTCGGATGTCTTCCTCTTCATTGATGTTGCACAAGGAACACAGTTTGTTCAAATGCATATATGTGAATTTACAAAATTAAGTTTATATGTTTTAGGGTTTCAAGCAACTATTTGGGAAATGTATTTACTTATAAACGCGTCTGTGTGTACGAAATATATATTAGTTGAATTTGTTTGCACCTAAACCTCCTGCTTCGACTCTCGCGCTCCTTCGTTCCACTCTCAGCGGAGTTTCCCCTTCGACCTTGCAGCCTCGGGTTATTGACTACTTCACTTCGTTCGCATCGTACAAATTCGGCTGTCGGAATTAGATCAGAAGTTGCCCCCATGGTAAAATCTCCCTGTGGATTTGAACCAGGTACTTTTATGGAATTTTACATTTTGATCGATGTTTGGTGAACCAAGCGAGTTACGAGGTCATGTAAAAAAAAAAATATGCAGAATAATATCTTACATTTATTTTTTTAGATTAAACCCCAACGTTTTCCCGGTTGATGGATTTTTTTTGGTTTTTAAAGGCGAAAAACCTAGATGGTTATCATCGTCCGAGCGAGTTAAACAACCTACGTGTGCACCAAATTTGAACAAGATCAGACTTAAAATGCGGCCGTTAGAATGAAAACACATATCTATCCTATATATTAAAACACAAAATTAAAAATCTTCCGGAAGAATCTGTGAGACTTCCACTGGACCGATTAACACGCTGGTAGTGTCAAATGAAAGGGAATAACCTCTATATTTGCACATTTTACCTTAGATTTTGGTATCTGGTCAGTAACCATTTAAAAAACGAGATTAAAAGTTTTCTTATGGCAATTTAACACTATGGTAAAATTTCAACTTTGCACTTATTTGAATAGTTCACTTGAGGTTTCCACTGAACCGTTTTATACGCCGTTTGTTTTAAATGAAATATCAATCATTCTATATTTGCACAATTTACTTACATATTAAAAATAATTTAATTTAGAATGTAAAAAAGAACTTTTTTAAATGTATTTTATCATCATTTTAAGTTTCCCTAACCATCTGATTATGAAAACACATGATTGTGCATCTAAGAACAGACAATTGTAGCAAAAGGAATCAGCTGGCTTAGAGAAAATCATTAGTGGTCAGTATTTTTCAACGAAACAAATTCACACAGTCAAGTTGGACGTTAAGCACATAGCGTTTAGCAGCTGTAATAACCAATAAATAAGCAACATTATGAAAAACTAAAAAACGAAAATTGAAAGATGAAACTTATATCATTCAAAGATGTGCAAAAAAACATAAATCATGTGTGTATGTTGCCGTTAAGGCAGGTAAAATAAATTGAACATAATTTTAGGTTAGGCCTAGACTAATGAAACAACTTCTTGAATGCATATATTTATTACTAGGCCTATAGCAAAAAATTGAATAAAATAACAGATAAAACAGTTGATTCAGATGTCCAGCTTTTAGTACAAAATAATATTTAAGTTAGGCCTACACCGAACCAACACTTGTTTCAACACACACAAACCAATAAAACTTGCGTTAAGTAATTTAAAAATAAGAAAGAACTATGTTACATCCTAAATAAAAAAATAATTAAATCGACCACGCAGCTGGACCGCTGACGTGAGTTGAGCAAATTTCCAAAATTAAGTTTATATGCCTATGCTATGTTTTAGGGTTTCAACCAACAATTTGGGAAATAGGTCTACTCACGAAGGCATTGAACAGCTGGCGGTGTGTACGCAATATAATAGTAGAATTTGTTTGCGCCTAGTTGCCTCGCGAGTTTGCACCACTTGGCTTCGAACCGGGTATTTTTATGGTGTTTTACGTTTTGATCGATTTTGGGGGAACCAAGCGAGCTATAAGGTCGCGTAAAAAAACAAAATGTGCAGAATATCATCCTACATTTATATTTTTAGAAACAATTCTAAAAAAATAATTATAGTAGTAAACTTCTCAAAACAAAATTAATTCCGGTCAAAAAACGTACTTCCGGTTATTGGATTTGTTTGGCTAATGAACTCGTCCGAGCGACATAGACAACCAACATGTGTACCAAATTTGGACATAATCGGACTTAATATATATATATGATTTTTAATGACACCCCAAAACGTGTTCTGGGGACCATGATCGGTGCTCATTTGCTACTCCCGACCTTGGGTCTTACCATAAAGGACACTGCAATAGCTCATTTTTCCTATGGAAATTCGCTAATAAGACATATTTATATAGTAGGCCTATTTATTGATAATATACGGTAATTGATACTGAGTAACTTTTTAGTTAGGTTTTTGATTGTACACCTGAGCCTTACTGGTTCTTTTAACCTTTATTATAATTGTTGTTATAAAATATACGAAATAATTTGATTTGAACATTTAACATTATTTATCATCTTAGTATTGAGGGTTTTATTAATCCTACACCTTTATTATAAATAAAACATTACATATGTTTTTAGAAGGTTCCATCGGGGGTCGGCAAGCGGAGCACGCAGCGGGTTCGCCTAGTATCTAAATATATAAAATCCAAATACAACTCTCTGACTCGTCACAAAATCTCAAATAAAAGCATCGAACGGATTGGAATGAAATTTGGTATGTAGCAATCTAGGGCATAATATTCGAAATTTTAGGGGGGGTTTGGAGAGCCAAAGTTGCTCAAAATCCCCATAAGAAGTACATAGTATAATAGATTTATTGATATATTTTTGTTGTTAATATACATTTAACTTTGATTTGTCTATCCGTGCAAAACCAGATCGGGCCAGCTAGTATACATATATATCACATTTTTAATGAAACCACCAAACGTATCCTGGGGACAATGATCGGTGCTCATTTACTACTCACGACCTAAGGTTTCACCATAAGGGTCACTGCAACAGCTCATCTTTCCAATGGAAATTCATTAATAAGCTATTACATTAATTGGAGTTGTTATTCCAACTCCAGTCTTGTATTTCAAAGAGCTTTATATTATGTTTAAAACTTAAAATACGGGATTGATCTCTCTCCCGCCTCGTGCAGCATTCAAACCACTGCAACGAAACAGTTTTGCAATTAATTTTCCTTTAACAAATTAGCCCAAGCAATTATGAAAGTCTTTGTGTGTTTTCAGTGAAAACCTTGAGGCACTTTAACGACCTGTATTGACTTTAACTGAACTCACGACGAAGTTTTGAAACTTGTGCTTCAAGTTGAGATGCAATAGAAAGAAGAAAATAGTAATTTAATTTATATTTTACTAAGAAACCCATGAGTGCTTCACACGCCGACCCTCTTGCTTTATACACACACAGTCTATTTTAAAATTATACAGTGGGAGTCAAAAGTATGGATGCACCCTGTTAAATTGTAAAAGGATAAAGATAGAAGAATGAAATCACCTTTCTGGGAAATAAAAGTGAACCTTTTAGTCACTATTACAATATTGCCCATTTCCCCAAAATAATATTTTTATGGGGCAGCTAAAAATGTTTAAATGTTAAGACCCATTAAGTGACACATCATTTTAAAGGTCTTGTTTAAAGAAAAAGAACATTGGGAACTAGAGCTTTCTATCTCAACCCGGTATAAAATAGCAGCTCATTGAAATTTTCAGAACCTGGTTCTAATACTTAGGAAATTTACTGTTAATTGAAAACAATGAATTTGTGAAACAGATAAAATCAACAGATAATAAAATAAACTTCTTTTTATAATGTATTAATAATTTGTATTACAATAGCACTAGTAATTACAATTACATTAAATAATAAAATAGCTTAAACTTACTAACCTTGTTTTTTATAATAGGTGTACAAACTACTGCCCCAGGACAGTTTGACAATGTCCAAGCCTGTCGTAAAAACTTGAAACGGCACGCTGTGTGGATTCACGCGGGATTTTTTGAATTTGCGGTACTACTCTGTCCCCAAGGTCATTAATGCACTTTGGTTTCGTTTTATACACGTAGTTTTTTAATGTGACTCCACTCAAAGTACTCCATTGGAGATAGATCTGGCGATCTTGGTGGCCACTCGATACTTCCTCTTCTGCCTATCCGGCGATTGGGAAAAATATTGTTTATATACTCGCGGACATGCAGGTCATGGGTCCAATTTATCCCTGCACAGTCCAAGTTATCCCTGCACGACAAGCTAAAGTTATATAACCAAGTGCTGAAACCCATATGGACTTATGGCATACAGGTATGGGGATGTGTTAGAAATGTTAATAGGCAAATTATTCAGAGATTCCAAAATAGAACTTTGCGAATGATGGCTAATGCACCATGGTTTGTTCGTAATTACGATCTACATAGGGATTTAAAAGTGACCACTGTTGCTGAAGAAATTAAAAATGTGCTCATAGCCATGAAAGACGGATAAAAATTCTCATTAATGAGGAGGTGCTTAAGCTTCTCAATAACGATGAACTTCAAAGAAGGCTGAAGAGCCTTTTGAGCTAACATCATAGATGGAAGCGCTGATGGGCTCCCATCTATGATACTCGGAGCGCCGATGGGTTAACCTGGACTAATTTATACATGTTCTTTGAAATGTTAGGCATCAGTGTGGAGTTGTTCCATAATGATGGAACCAAACTTGATTACATTGGTTTGTTGCTGCTTGGATAGCCGGATAAATCTGATTTTGTAGCATTTCCTGTTATACCTCGACATTAAGATTACCATAACAAAAAAGGGACCAAAAACAATACACCATCACAATGCAAAGGCAAACGTTTAATTTTTCAGGGTGATGGGATGAGCTCTTTCATCCAACGAGGGTTAACATCAGCCCAATAACTACAATTAATTGTGTCTGTTAATGTTACTGTTTAACATGAAAGTTGCTTCGTCTGATAAAGCAATGTTTTTCATTCTGATTGTATTGTTATCAATGTTCCTCATCATCAGTTCACAAAATTCTAATCGACAATCAAAATCATCCTCACTTAGATCTTGAACTAAACGAATTTTGTAAGCTTTAAAACCACCGCCATGTGAAACTCTACAAACTGATGTTTGAGATATTATACCTAACATTAGAAAACATTTCTTGTTGAGGCATGAAGATCTTCTACAACAGACTGTAACACGTCAAGTGACAATGCTTCGTTTGTAGTAGATTTTGTTCTTCCATTTTTGGGGCGGTCTTTAACGCTGCCTGTTTCCTGGAAACGTTGGAGAGTTTTTTGAACTCCTGATTTAGATACTGGGCTTCGATTAGGATAAGTGTCATTAAATAAATTCCTTACTTCGTTATAAGATCTCACCTGGTCTCCGTAGCCTCGCATCATCAGGATTGTAATATGCCCTTGTTCACTAAACTCTCCATTTCAACGTACAGTATCACAAAATACGTCTTAGCTTTGTTGATTCCAATCAGAAACAGAACCTGATACTTGGCTTCCTCAAAATTGATAAGATAAGGGAGGCCTATCCTACAGTAGGTAATAACTGTAAAACATGTTTGAGTTTGTGAGTAAAGTGGTTGTCTATTGGGGTTATTTACCACCTGAATGTGGACGTTCATTTTTTGCCTCAATGAAGTTTTACTTAATTTCAATGAGCTGCCATTTTGTACTGGGTTGAGATAAGAAGCTCTAGTTTCCACTGTTCTTCTTCTTTAATCAAGACCCTTAAAATGAGGTGTCACTTAATGGGTCTTTATATTTAAACATTTTGAGCTGCACCCAAAAATTCAATTTTGGAAAAATGGGCAAATTTTTAATATTGTAAAAAGTTAGTTTTTATTCCTAGAAAGGTGTCCTGAGTTTCACTTTTCTATCTTTATCAATTTAAAATTTAACACAGTGTATCCCCATACTTTTGACTCACACTGTATGTGAGAAACTAACAGTTGTACCCTCACTTTGATCACAGATATGAATTAATGAAATATCTGATAAATATTGAGAGTTCATTGGCTCAAAAACGTATAGTGAGTTTCGTCCAAATCAATCAGTAGGTTTTGATGTTAATCGAACAACTATATCAAAGCCCACTAAAAAATACCGTTGAGGAACGGGCTTGTGTACACCGAGACCTTGAACGCTCCAATCGCCGTAGTGCAACGTTGTCACGTTCTTCCCACGCTTCTAACTGACTGAGGCTGACTCAACGCATTTATAACTCTTTAAACTGTGCGATCAAGCCTCGAGCGGTAAATACCAGGAGTGTTCGAGGCTAGTATATATGACAACGCTGCGCGCCCATTCTATTGGCCGCCTCACAACGGTATTCTTTAGTGGGCTTTGATATAAGTAGAAATTTACCGGAAGTCACACTATAGTAACGGCTGCATAGGTTCTTCCTTTGAAATCTAAGTAGAAGTGCGTGTCTGACACTATTGCTGATTTATGGATCAACAAAATTAAAATCGAACACATTTAGTCGACGCGTAACATACGGTTACAGCAAGGGTGCGTTAGGTGTTAGATGAACAAAAGAACTTTCTGTTCTGTAAATCAAACTTAGTAATACATCAATATGTGAACAGGATATTGAAGTGCAGTTCTTGGAATGGTCCGTTCTTTGTCACTGCAAACACAATTGCCGTCTTTGTCTCCTCTGTGGTCTCTCTGTCCAGTACAAGGGAGATGTATTTATTAATTAAATATTAACTACGTTCTCGTTCTGCACGAAGCTTCCAGGAAACTCGTCTTTTGCTCTGTTCCTAGTTGAACCGCATCAAATTTGTTTGAACTCTTCACGGTATCGCATACGCAGGAAATAAAAGAGACAAATAAAATGATGTTCGTGTTTGAGCAAGTCGGAATATGGGTTTTAATAAACTATATTGAAAGACACTTTGGAATTGTATTTGGGGACAATAATTGCAAATTTACAACCCATTCCGACATCGAGGGTTGGGATTCGGATTGTCTCAACCTATTTGGTTGTAAGCTATAGTGCACAGGAGTTCAATGCATTTCTATTGTAACATGTGTTATAACGAACCCTTTACATCCTTTGGGTTTTTAATTTAGAAAAATATTGACAAATAATCAAAAGAACAGATAACCAGTTATAAACCGTGTTATCAGCATCGTGGGGCAACCACTGTTTGCTATTCTTCCGCCCTCTTACTATAAATGACCATGTTCAAGTTATTACCGAACAACCATTGGAAGAATGTGTTATTGCAGTGACTCTAATTTTAAGATATAAGGTCGGGAGTGGTAAATGAGCACCGATCATGGTCCTCCAGAACAATTTCATTAGCTACAAATCACACAAACGAGAGCACTTTTTTGACCAGATGTAACATGTTTTTAGTTTTTTCGTACTATAATGAACTTTTTGGAGTTTTAGAATATCATTGTGCATATTTTGTTTTTGTTTATGACTTTATAGAAAACCCTATTTATTTAGAACTAGAAGCAACTTGCAGAAAAATGTATTAGCCCGGCGACGTACTAAGTGATTACGCCACGAACACGAAACTTTTCAAATTAACCTTACAATTACAGGCTACTGTTTACTTAGAAAAACAAAACTCAGTGTATTTGTTAGTTGAGATAACATCTTTGAATTATAGAACATAAATGCGATTATTTTACTTAATTAACAAAGTTGTAAATGTTGTTTGAGAATAATACTTGTTTTGATAAAAAAGTTTATAAAAGATTTCGCTTTGAAATAAAGTTAGAAACTGTGTACAGTTATTGAAAGGTTCTTAATGTATAATAAAGTTACAAGGAAAATGTGAATACTATAAACTTTATTACAAGAAATATAAAACTCCGTTACTGCAAATATTATCTAACTTCTAATCATTTCTAATATACATAAACGATTTAAGTCCGTCTTAAGGCCACCATACACAACCACCATCTCAAATTTCAACTAACATAAGCGCAATGTTAAACGCGTAACAAAATTACTAGAGTAATAATTTAATATGCAATTTTAAAGGTTAGGACAGTTCTAATGTGGATTTCATTTAGTTTTTTAAAATTTGTGTTTAACTAAATTGTTTCTTGACTTAACTCAAAATCAAAGTTTTCGAATTTTTTTCTTATTTAATAAAGCAAATATGAAAAATTTAAAAAGCTCAACACTTTCTTCGTTTAATTATTTTTCAAATAAAAGCAGTTTCAATCGATTTTGATAATAATTTATAGTGAAAAAATCTGCTTATTGTAAAGGCATGCATTTGACGAATTTGTGTTCCTACTCGAGTGTTTAGCCAGCACTCTGGTGGTTATCATATCAACTTGCTAGCGGAGGAATACTAGAAAAATAATATCTCCTTTAATTTTGATTGTGAGAGAGAAAGCTGTATTTAATAACACATAGTGACATACATTGTCACGCATGCGCATCGCAATACGTTTACAGTCAGGGTTCCCCTCTAGTTTCAGCTAGCGGAAAAATCAACTCAAACTCAATGCTAGTAGTGTCCAGCTCTGCCACTTTTTGAGCTGCGGCCAACTCAGAAATGTTTTACACTCCTGCTGAACCTTAAAAGTAAGTACAATTTTATTCAAAGATAACTGTGCCCGCAATTTCATACGTGCAAACATGTATTATCTACGCATCCTTCCAAAATTGTACCCGTCTTCACATTGTCATTAAATTGTAGGGCAATGAGTATTAAAATTGAGGCCCGGTGTGTTTAAAAAATGCGTTGTCTGCGATCATAGTGAGTACGTAATATTGGGGAACGATTAACAGTTTTAGAAACAAACATACAAATATGGTTGCAAATATTGGGGTGGAAGAATGGGTTCGGCACTTTAATTAAGGCTCTGTTAGAACCATGCCCGTCAGCTGTTAGAATATTCTATGCAGAACCTTTTACTGAAGATGTTTTTCTGGATGCTGACTTTTCCTTAGGTGACCTGAAAACGGTATTATCCCATTTGAAAGATGGTAAAGCTCCAGGTTTAGATAGGGTTCCATATGAATTCTGTAAATACGGCTCGGACGTATTTTGCGCAAGTTTATTACGGATCATTAACATAATTTATAAAAAGGGTGTTAACCCAGACAGTTTCAAGAATTCAATTATTTTTCCACAAAAAATATTACATCAATTGTGTTAAAAATTATAGAGGTTTGTCTTTCATAGATTCCATAGCTAAAATATTTTTTAGTTTACTGCTTAATCGAATGAATGACTGACTAAATGAAAGAAAAATCCTAAACGAATTTCAGGCTGGGTTTAGAAAAGGATATTCTACCGTAGATAATATATTTAGCCTAACTAGTATGATTAGTTTGTGTTTAGGAAATAAAAAAGGTAAAATGTATTGTTTTTTTTGTAGATTTTTCATCAGCGTTCGATACCATTGATAGGAAAGCATTGTTCTATAAATTGTCTTGTTTATGTTTTTCCACGAAGTTGTTAAAGGTGTTAAGAGATATGTACGAAGGGACTAAAGAGGGGGTGTGGTGTCACTAGTTTGTTCGATACAAGCTCGGGTTTGAGACAAGGGTGTGTTTTGAGTCCTTTGTTATTTTCTTTATTTCTCAACGATTTACCGGATTTTTGGGCGGGGGCTACAATGTCGGGGGACTTTGGTAAGGGTTTTATTATAATATGCAAATGACATTGTTCTCCTGTTGCCGTCGGCTGCAGGTCTGCAGGAGATGATACATAATTTACAATTGTTTTGCAATACTTGGAACTTATTGGTCAACTTAAATAAATCTAAAATTATGATTTTTAGAAAAGGTGGTAGGCTGAACGTGAGGGACAGGTTTTTTTTACAATGGTGAACGGATTGAAATTGTTAACAATTACAGATATTTGGGGACGACTCTAACAGCTTCACTTTCTTGGGAACTGCATTTTAAGGAGAAGGCTCTTGCAGCAAAACAGGCTTTAAATACGGTATGGTACAAACTGTTCAGTTGTAATAAAGTTCCCTTGTCCGGAAAATTTTCATGTTTTGAAGCTACTGTAAGGGCATTAATGTGTTATGGCGCTCAGGTATGGGGATATAAGGAAAGCACTCAACTTGAGGGAGTTTTAAGGATGTTCACTAAAAGACTTTTTCAGCTACCAAACAATACTCCAAATTATATGTTACATTTAGAAACTGGCTATCACAAGGTTTATTTATTCACTTTAAGAAATCACGTAAATTATGTTGCTAAGGTACTGAGGTTGCCATCGTACAGGCTACCAAACATTCTCGCTAGGCAGGTGATAAATAAAAACGTTTATTGGTGTCGCGAGTGGAAATCCCTTGGACAAAAATTCGGGATTGATGTTTTTCTGAAAGGGGATACCGCTGACCGAGTGCTTGAACAGCTGACATTTATTGTTGAGGCAATTGGAGATAGCTGGTGGGATGATTGTTTGGTTAGGGCAAATAGTTCGCGGTATCACAGACAATACAAGTCTCTCGACCTTGAACTTGGCAGTAAAAGCTACCTTATCGATAGTTTAAATATAAATATTGTTCGCTGGATTTTTAAAGCCAGAACAGATCAAATAGATCTAAACTTTAAACCCTGGGTTAGGAATAAAAAATTGTTATGTTCCTTGTGTAATGCACAGGAGAATGAAACTGTTTACCATTTTGTTGCAAGGTGTCCAATTCTGTCAGGTTTTAGAAATAAATGATTTTTTTAAAGTGCTTTAAGTAGAAAAGAATTCGTTGCATATTTGAACGGGCGAGATTGGCTTTGTCTTTATAAATTCCTAAGACAAGCGTGGCATTATAGATGGTTTTTAGTAAACGAGTTTAATTACAAATTTAATGAGTCTGATGCTTAAGTAAAGCTTCTACTATAACTGCATTACGTAATCCCAGTAGATAAGGTAAAAATGGGAATTATTTCATTTTTAGACATATTATTTTGCATTTTATTATATTATTTCACACGCGTTGTTGGTTGATTCGAATATTTATTATCGTCATCATTGTTTATTATATTTTATTTTATGTTTATTCAGTACAATTTATATTAAGTATGATTTTAGCCAGGGTTGTTGCAGATATATTGTGTTTACTATTAGTTCAGATATTTTAATGTAGGGGTATTTTATTTGTAAGTTATTAACAATAATTAGGGTATTAAGTTGCAGTTAATTTTATGGATGTCATTTTTATGTATTTATTTCTTCATGTCGCATTATTTTTTGTAAATTTGTAAGTTTTGTAGGCAAGTGTTTATTTTCTATGTATGTTTTAATTTCTTGTTTATGTCAATTTTAGGTAATTTCTTTGTTCTAGTTAATTTTGTTTTTTGTTTTTAAGTCTGTTATATATATAAAAATGTTAAACTAAGAATTCCAACCCAGCAGACGGTCTATGGACCAGTGCTGAACAAGTGTTTTTTCAAATGTGAAATGTTTTGATATTTATAATTTCTTAAATAAAGCACTATTATTATTATTATTATTATTATTATTATTATTATTACTAGTGAGTACGCAATACAATGTCACTTCTAATGAATTCTCGATCAACTAAGACCACTACGACTTCATCTGTAACGGGTGCATTGTACTTTCATGATGTTCTGCTAAAATATTGTGCCGATGACTTCCAGGCGCGAGTATGCAATTTCGATACGCATTTTCAGTTTTGGTTCTGCATACACGGCTCCGTCAGAGACCCACTTTAAAATTGGGGTATATTTTGTATTTGTAAATTGATTTTAAATGAAACGAACACTAAATGTTATCCCAAGCTTGTCTCAATACATCACTAGAAACCACATCCAAATTGGTTCAGCCATTGATTAGATTAGTGTGTACAAACGCACAGACAAACGGACAAAAAGTCTGTTGAAGATTTTAGTGTATATTTAGACTAAGGGCTGCGCCCCTGTTCGCTTCGCTCACTAATCCCAGTGGAATCCTTGGCCAATGCAAACATATTATTGTATACTCTTTTATTTTCACGGAAATGACCATTGAGTGGTGACCTATACATGGGAATTGTAAGGCAACGATTGACATCGTGTTTCAAAAATGCGTTGTCAGCGATCATAGTGAGTACACGCAATACAATTTCAAATTAATTCTTGATCAACTAAGACCACTACAACTTCATCTGTAACAGAGGCATTGTAGCTTCAACAACATCCAAAATAATCGAATTACTGCATGAGTTGTAACCTCACTATTCACATTTAAATAATCAATAAACAATATTTAAAACTAATTTTAATGTTATCGACTAAAGAAAACAATATAATATGTAATATCAGATGTTTGACTTATAATACAAGCAAGCCTTTTATTTGCTCTTACCTAACACTGTTAGTTGTAAAAATAATTAACTGATTCTAAATTGTTCAAATCGGAAACAAATATACGTGTTTTGCTTAGTTGTAGGCCTAACCTAAAATTATGTTAAGTTTTGATCCAAACGTCTGTTTTATTTGTAATATGTAATAAGTTTTAATTGAATTATAACACAGTTAGCATTTTTTGTTGAGTTTTATTTTTGTTTTCCTTCAGTTTGTTAATGTAAAAACACCGTTGCATGGTTGTGAAGAATAATAAACTGATTCTAAACTTGCTAAGTGTTTTTCTATAGTAATGAATGTAAACAGACATGTGATGCTAAGCTTTTTATACAAAATAATACCATGTTTAAGCTTTAAAATAAAACATTTGCAAAATTATTTCTTAGTGTGTGTCTATGACCCCATTAGAATACACCTTTAATTTTCGTATTTGTATCTTGAGTAGTTTCTGTTCCACTTTGATTCTGTGTCAGTCAATCAGGACAAAGACTCTTATGTATATAATACTAAGAGGCCCGATCCGGCTTTGAACGGAGAGACAAATCAAAGTTAAATATGGGGAATTTTAGTAACTTTGACTAACCCAAACCCCCCATAAAATTTCGAATTTTTCGAAAATCTTTCTTAGCGAGCACCTAGGGTCCTAGAGGAAGCTACATACCAAATTTAATTCCAATCCGTTCAGTGGTTTTTGAGATTTCGTGATGAGTGAGAGTCAATTAGTGGTATTTTGATTATTTATAATACTAGCTGGCCCGATCGACAATAATTGCACGGTAGACAAATCAAAGTTAAATGTATATTAACAACAAACAAATATATCAATAAATATTTTACACTATGTATTTTTTATGGGGATTTTTAGTAACTTTAACCCCCCGAACCCCCTAACATTTCGAATTTTTTGAAAGCCTTTCTTAGCGAGCACCTAGGGCCCTAGAGGAAGCTACCTACCAAATTTCATTCCAATCCGTGCGGTTTTTTTTGAGATTTCGTGACGAGTGAGTCAGTGAGTGAGTGGTATTTGGATTATATATAGATTATTTTCCACATTTTTATCACCATTATGTAATCCAATCAAATTGTATTTTTAGCAGGACAGATATGAGGTAGTTTTGGTTTCTTCCATTTTATGTTTTTTTTGGGTGCTGAATCCGAATCTGTGGTTTCCTACACAATTTCTTGACGCTACATTGAAAAAAAAAAAAAACATGTACAAAATCTCATGTTTGGCGGTTTTTTGCTTATAACTCAAAAACTATCAACTTTTCGTAAATAACTTTCCTATTCAAATAGAAAGTTCATAAAATTTCATTCCATAGGTTATTTTCTCCGACGAACCGTTGGGACTCGAGCTGTAATTGAAAATTTTCGTATTTCGGCACTTCTTCATTCTAAAACTTTAGTTTATTAATAAAGGCTGTCAATTAGTGAATTATTTCCATTTCCTGCATATATCTTATTTAGATCGTATTGTGAAGGTAATCTAAGAAAATATTACATATAATAATATTCAATAATTATAACACCCACAACTTTAAAATGTGTAATATACACTACCATTTTTTGTTATTTTATAAATTATTTTCTATAACTTTATAAAGATAGGTTATAGCATTATGAAAATAATAATTTAATTCGAAGGTCAATATTTAAAATTGGACAAAATGAAACAAACGAGAGCCAAGTTTAATCTATCTATATAAAAGCGAAATGGTACTGATTTATTAATCAGCAGAACTAAAAATCTACTGAACCAAATGAGTTCAAATTTGGCATGCATGTTCAGTTGGACCTTTAGACGCGCACTAAGAACGGATTTTGAAAACATCCCAAAGATACGCCCAATATTCGCGTTTTTCTAGCGATTTTTTGCGTTTTCTCAGCTTTTTCGAGAACTAATTGGCAGAAAATGTTGAAATTTGATACTTAGGTTCGTTTAAGGCCTAAAAGTAGTCTGTTAAAATTTTTTTGAGATTCTCCCAAAATTACGCCAGAAATAGGCGTTTTTGCATTTTTCCTTGCGTTTTCAATGCGTTTTTGATCATCCTCAAATTACGCCCGAACGGATTGGAATGAAATTTGGTATGTAGCTTCCTCTAGGGCCTTAGGCGCTCTCTAAGAAAGGGTATGAAAAATTTCGAAATTTTAGGAGGGGTTTGGGGGGATCAAAGTTACTAAAATCATAATTTCAGATCTTTTATTATTATGACAATAGTGCTTTTATTATTTAAGATCTATATATATAAAAGCCAAACACCACTCACTAACTGAACACTTCAAAAGATTACAATTACGTTAAAAAGACTGAAAATACTAACCACCATGGGCAACGCCGTACGTGTCAGCTAGTTGATCATAAAATGATAAGGTTCGCCCTGATTATAAAAATACTAATGTATGCCTTTGTTTGCATTCTGCCCTTTCCCTTTAATTTCTTTACTTGTGGCTTGAGCGTAGCAAACGAGTGAGTTAGCAGATTTTGATTTTCTTACTACAGAAATTAATGGTTTTTAAAAGGCTTCAATTTGATGTACTACGAGCCGTATGTGTCCATTATTTATTTCTGAGCTGAGGTGGTAGGAGGGGGATGGGGTTTCAGGATTTTGTAAATAGGTTTTCTATCGTTCCCCCAGACGGCGAATAACTGTCCTTAGATCAGATTTTGCATCTATTTTTCCATATTTTAAATAATATAAAGTTAACAAAATAACTTACCACATAAAATTTTTGAGCGTATCGAATAAATGCGATAGGTGGTTTTTATTTTATTACCATATAATTTCATGGTTTTTAAAGGGCTTTCCAATGGTATGTTACAAGATATTGGCTGCTATTTAAAAAGTGATAGTTGCCCCCTGTATCCCCCCTTTCAAAAAGATGACAACATTTTTAACCTCTTTAAACACCATAACAAGTGTTATAATACGTATAGCAGAGGTTTTACGTTGATACAGAAAACCATTTAAATTATATCGAGGTGTATTACAACTTATTTTGCACTCTGTATATGGAGAGGTTAGCAAGCTTGATAAGAAATGTGTTATTCTGAGACCCGGTGAAAAGTGCTTGATAAAGATTCAAACCCTTATAGACTGATAGTTTTATTAGTAAAAATAATAAAATAAGAAATATGGTAATTTATTTTTTATATTATAGGATTTAAAAATGATATAAGCCTATATCATAGTAAAAACCTGACATTTTGTATGGAAGTTATCGATATTAAATAATATGGTAAATTTGTGCAAATGCCTTACCAATCGGCCGGCATGTTGGTTCACAAGTTTGTTATCTATGTCGCACGGACGAGTTCGTTAGCCAAAAAAATCCAACAATCGGAATCACGTTTTTCCACCGGACATATGTATATATGTGTTCGCACTCTAACGGAAGTATTTTAAGTCAGATTTGTTCCAAATTTGGTACACACGTTGGTTGTCTACGTCGCTTCGCTCGGACGACTTCGTTAGCCAAAAATATCCCACAATCGGAAGTAACTATTTTCTAGATTTTTCGCACTAGAATAAAATTTGTTGGTGGTTTTATCTAAATTAATAAATAAAGGATATTATTCTGCACATTTTGTTGTTTTTCACGACCTTGTAGCTTGATTCTCCCAAAATCAATAACAACATAAAATACCATAAAATTACCCGTTTCAAATCCACGTGGAGACATCTTCAGATTCGAGGCCGTCTGCCGAGTTTGTACGCTGCGAGCGAAGCGAAACAGTCCTTAACCCGAGACCGCAAGACTAACGAAGGAGCACGTGATTCGAAGCTGGCGGCTTCGGACCCAACAAATTCCACTAATATATTTTGTACTCAGCGCCTTCATTGGTAGATCAATTTCCCAAATAGTTGGTTGAAACCCTCAAGTATATAATCTTAATTTTAGAAATTCACGCAACTCACGTCAGCGGTTCAGCTGCGTGGTCGAGTTACGTAAACCTACATGCCATCTAAGGACTGCAAAATACTTTATTATGTTGTCAACAATATAACTTTCGATTATTGATGTTTGTACCTTTATCAAATTACTGTACATGCCTTTTTCACATTTCCTAAGATTATGTGTTTGGCTCAGTGTTGTTAAAGCCAGAGCCTCGTTAGCTTGAACATTGCAATATTTAGCAAACATCACTGACATCAATATTGCAATCTACGTAACACCTCGCACCACGTGTAGGTGAGGTTGGCACATCTGTTTTACAGTTTATCGAGGCGATCCATTTTGTTTATTTTGGTTAGATTTTAAACAAAATGGACCCAAAGCTATGCACGCCAAAAATACTATTTATACGTACTATATATACAATTTTCAAAAAAAGTGTCAAAAATGATTTAATTTTAAAATGAATTGCCACATAATTGGAGTGATTTTACTTAAGTTATAAGAAATAAGTACCTATAAGTTATTTCAAAAAATTGTCAGAGGTATAAGAAATGAACTTAACTTATAAATTGTGATATACTAATGTTATGCTACCTGACCGTTGTCGGATCCAAATTTATTGTCGATGTAAATTTGTTATGGTGTACACTAACCCTCAAATTTGAACAAACAATATGTTTGCAATATATGTTGCATCATTGAATGGAATTACAGTTCTGAATTAATTCCATATTATTTATTATTGTCATATAAAATATCGTACTTGGTATAAAATCCTTATTTGGATCATATTACAGTTATTATTAATGAAAAAAATCAGTTACAACTTATTTTCATAAATTGTACAAACATATTTTCAAATTTCAGTAGGCTTACCCCTAAGCTCTACTTGTATTCTCGTTTATTTTCATACCTCCTCTTTTTCATTTCCTTACAATCATTACAATTGACCTCCTACTGGAATTCTCTTACTTTTCCCATCTTTTGCATGCCCTTATTCATGAATAATTTCTGTAACAACTTATTTTCATAAATTTTAGACTATAAACATACTATCACATTTCAGAAGGCTTATGTCTAAGCTCTACTTTTATTGACTTTTCTTTTTACACCTCCTCTTTTTTTACATTATTTCCTTACAATCATTAAATTGTCCTCCTTTTGGAATTATCTGACTTTTCCCACCCTTATTTATGAATAATTTCACTAACAATTTATTTTCCCAAATTGTATAAACATACTATCACATTTCAATAGGCTCATGTCTAAGCTCTACTTTTATTCTCTTTTATTTTTACACTTCCTCTTTTTAATTTTCTTACAACCATTAAAATTGTCCTCCTTCTGGAATTCTCTAACTTTTCCCATCTTTTGAAAGCCCTTATTCATGAATAATTCCAGTAACAATTTATTTTCACAAATTGTTTTAACATATTATCACATTTCAGTATTCTTATTTCTAAGCTCTACTTTTATTCTCTTTTCTTTTTACACCCCCTCTTTTTCACTTCCTTACAATCATTAATATTGTCCTCCTCCTGTAGTTCCCTGACTTTCCCCACCTTTTGCAAGTCTTTATTTATGAATAATTTCGGTGACAATTTATTTTCAAAAATTGTATAAACATACTTTCAAATTTGAGAAGGCTTACCTCTAAGCTCTACTTTTGTTATTTACACCTCCCCTTTTTATTTCCTTACAATCATTACAATTGACCTCATTCTGGAGCTCTCTTACTTTTCCCATCTTTTGTATGCCGTTATTCATGAATAATTTATGTAACAACTTATTTTCATAAATTGTAGACTATAACACATACTATCACATTTCAGTAGGCTTACTCTACTTTTATTATTACACCTCCTCTTTTTCATTTCCTTATAATCATTAAAATTGTCCTCCTTCTTTAATTCTCTGATTTTTCCCACATTTTGCAATCCATTATTCATTAAAAAATTTGCCGTAACAACTTATTTTCATAATCGTTGACTGCAAATAATACTATCACATTTCAGTAGGCTTACTTCTGAATTTTCTTATCTTTTTGCACGCCCTTATTCTTACTCTGGCTTTTATAATTTATCGTGTGGGATAGTTTTCTACTCTGTTTACTTCTGTAAAGAATTGAGAATCCCACTTATTATTTAGTCCACTCATCTTTCATGTCTCTATCTACTACCTCATTTATGTTTCATTTGTTACTTCTGTATTTGAATAATAATAGTAGATTATTAAATTACTGATATATTATTTATTCGTGTTTCTCACGTCTACGATAGATGATTTGCATCGAATGCAATCTTCCTAATTCAAAAAATGTCTGACCAGATGCCTAAACTGATTTCAAAGGGCATGATTTCTATTATGACACTTTACTTATTGTTATGATTTCCTCCATCGTAACACTTCTTGGAAAAAATGTTTTTTTAAAATAATTTACTTTTTTTACTGTATTTTAACATAACGTGAAGAACAAAACTTCAACATCTTTTCTTACCTTAATGTTTTATTAATATCCATAGTTACCTAAATTGGTAGTACAATAATTTAATCGTAGAAATTTATTTAAAGTTTGAAATTATATAAATGTTTTAACAAAAAGTTAAAATTGAAAAGAAAAATCACGGAAAATGATTACATTTTATTATATTGTATTATATTACATTATTAAGCCGTTGTTGCTATGGGGTTCTGGATGAGGGTTTTTGCAGATAGCTGGTCCCGGCCAATTAATTCGGTGCTGTCCATTAGAAATGAAAGAGGTGGTGCGAAAATAACAACTTGTGATCATATCTTAAAGAGAGATGAATGTATGTTTTGTAGAAAAATTGCCCACAATCAAGGAGGGGGGGGGGGGAGGATGCTTATCTAATGCAAATACAAAATGTTTATTTATTATTTGTAGGAAATTTTATGTTCTTTCATTTTGAATAGGAAGGTTATTTATGAAAAGTTGATAGCTTTCGAGTTATAATAGAAAAACCGCTCAAAAATAAGATTTTTTACCTTTTCTTTTAATTTTTTAATGTTGCGTTTAGAAATTTTGCAGGCAAACCTCAGCTTCGGATTCAGCACCCTAAAGAACATATAAAATGTAAGAAATCAAAACTACCCCAAAACTTTCCCGCTGCGAGCTCTTTTGAGCACAAATTGACTGTATTAATGTTGCGAGATCCAACTCCCTAACTGGTATTGTTAATGTGGTTTTAATTTCTAAGGAAGATTGTATATTGTTTTGTTTTCATTAGTTTTATTAGCACCCTTGCATTTGAAAATTTAAACGTGTTAAAAAGGCAAGTCAAACACTAAATTTTCTCATATTTTTACTCTTCTTTCTGAACAAAAATGATTGTCAATTCTAATTAGCGTCAAGTCCAGATGTTTTAGTAAAACAAATAAAATTTCTTTTTTTGTAGAATTGTATTCAGCGGATGTAAATTGTTTTACACGAAATTGAACAACGGACACCTAGATTATGCCCTCAGGTGGTCTACCCTTAACGGGTTAATCCAACCCTCTACTGGGTCCACTTTGTTAATTAGTTTTGTATTCACTAATCAGCCAAAGCATTTACATCTGTATTTACTTTAGCTTGTAAGCTTTCAGTCAAAGCTGGAGGCGATTAACTTGGGTAAACTTGGAATTTGTTATCTTTATCTCGCGAAAAAGCTTCAGCTGTGAATATGTTTTCAAGTCGTACAATGTAAACTTTAATTTAATTCATTGTTTAAAAGCAAACTATTTAAATAGTGAAACTATTGATAATTAAAAAAAGACTTCGTTTTTCGAACAAGTGCTAATTGTAATTGCATATATTACATATATTGCATATATCGGTATAGTACGAACAAATTTACTTCAATAAAATTTCTTCCGGTGTTCGACTTTGTTTGGCTAACTAACTCGTCCAAGCCTCTTAGAAAACGTGTATACCAAATTTGGACAAATTAGAGTGGGAACACACAAGTACATAGGTGTCACCATAAGAGTCATTGCAATAGCCTCCGAGTACCTTCATACCACAATGTAGATGTACGCTAAGAAAGGATTTTGCAAAATATGATTTTAAGGGTTGAAAATGTTCAAAATTCGGGTGTTCACTCCCAGCAGTATGACAGACAAAACAGCTGATTTGAATAAAAAGCTTAGCAAAACAATTCTAGATGTGGCCTACTCTGAACCAACACATTTTTGTCGAATGCATTTACATTCGTTGCCATAGCAACCCAATTTAGAATCAGCTAATTATTTTTCACAACCAACTGTTTTTTTTTATATTATGTTAGGTTAGCAAAATAGAAACACACAATTACAAGAAATATTGGCTTACAGTATTATAATTCAAACATCTGTTGTTACATATACAAATAAAACAGCGATTTTTATCATAAGACCACACACATTTTCTGAAAACGATTAGATTTATTACCATAGCAACCAAATTAGCAAATTTAGAATCAAGCTTACTTTACAACCAACAGTTTTTTCAGGTTTGGTAATAGGAAACAAACCTAAAAAGGCTTACCATGCCATAATTCAAACACCTATCACTATTAAAATTGTGCCAACTTTATTCTTTACTATGTTTATTTGACAAGTTTGGAAAAAAACTGTTTTACCGTATCTCATTTTACTTTCTCACTATACTATAGTATAGAGAAGGTATAGTGATCGCAAAAAAAATCGATGTTGAGATTTTTGTGGAAATATCCGTTTTGGGACCCCCTGAGTCCAAAAAAGTGGTTTTTACAAAATGTCTGTCTGTATGTCTGTATGTATGTCTGTATGTATGTATGTCTGTATGTATGTATGTCTGTATGTAGACAAAGCTAGAGAGAAAACTATTCGATCGATTTCAACCAAATTTGCACCAGACATGTCCAGTACGCCTGTATAGATGCACGAAAAAGGGTGTTGAACAATTTTGAAAAACAACCCCCTTTTTGGTAAAAAAAACCCCCAAAAAATCAGTTATTATTTTTTTATAAAAAAACGGCTCTAACGATTTTGATAAAATTTTGCTTATTTGTAGCCTTTAATGTGCCCTACCATATACAAAAACCCGCATCTTTCTAAAAATTCTCGTTTAGCTAATAATAATAATAATAACTGATTTTTGGGGGTTTTTTGGCCATAAAGGGGGTTGTTTTTCAAAAATTTTCAAAACCTTTTTACGTGCATCTATAAAGACCTAATTGACGTGTTTGGTGCAAATTTGTTCGAAATCGATCAAATAGTTTTCTCTCTAGCTAATAATAATAATATTTATTAGTTAATCGCCTACTTTAATAAAAGTATACAAAGCTAGAGAGAAAACTATTCGATCGATTTCAACCAAATTTGCACCAGACATGTCCAGTACGCCTGTATAGATGCACGAAAAAGGGTTTTGAACAATTTTGAAAAACAACCCCCTTTTTGGCCAAAAAACCCCCAAAAAATCAGTTATTATTTTTTTATTAAAAAACGGCTCTAACGATTTTGATAAAATTTGGCTTATTTGTAGCCTTTAATGTGCCCTACCATATACAGAAACCCGCATCTTTTTAAAAATTCTCGTTTAGCTAATAATAATAATAATAATAACTGTTTTTGGGGTTTTTTGGCCATAAAGCGGGTTGTTTAAAAAAAAATTTCAAAACCATTTTACGTGCATCTATGAAGATTGACGTGTTTGGTGCAAATTTTTTCGAAATCGATCGAATAGTTTTCTCTCTAGATAATAATAATAATAATAATATTTATTAGTTAATCTCCAACTTTAATAAAAAAAACTCTCCTACCCCACCCTACAAGTCACAGTGAATTTGTTTAGTAATTTAAATGTATTTGTGAGAAAGTATGTGCCAGTTCCTGGTACCGTTTGTTAGTTATATTTTGTAACTTGATAAATCGTCATTCCCGCTTCGAGTTTGCAGAAGCTGCCCACACGGTAAAATCCGCAAATGGATTTAAACAGGTTTAAAAACAAAAATGTTTTATCTTTTGATAGATTTTGATAAAATTAGACGGTCTATAAAATCGTGTAAAAAAACAAAATGTGCAGAATATTCTTCTATGTTATTTTTTTAGATAACACCACGTAGATTCTAGTATGAAAAATCTAAAAAATTTAAACTTCCGAATAAAAAACGTGTTTCCAGTTGTTGGACTTTTTATGGCTAACGAACTCGTTCGATCGACTTAGGAAACCTACGTGTGTACCAAATATGGATCAAATCCGACGTATAATGCTTCTGTTATAGTGCGAACGCATATACACATATACACACACACACACATATATATATGACATTTTTAGTGACACCCCAAAACGTGTACTGGGGACCATGATTGGTGATCATTGAGCACTCCCGACCTTAAGAGCCACTGCAATAGTTATTATTTCGTATGCAAACTCAGTAATAACTGCAAGAGATAAGTTAAGAGATATTCCCTATGAACTTGCTAATACTGTATCTCTATTCTTTTAAGTTAAAATTTTAAAATTGATTTCTGAACTAAAAGTACTTTAATACATTGCAGTAAAATTACGGCTAATGTGAAATTTTGCGAAAAATAGATTTCAACTCAAAAAATACCTTTTT
>JAGFPH010004776.1:5463-70655 GCA_018207615.1 Philaenus spumarius
ATTAGGGACATACATACAGAAACTTTCAGGTTTTATGACATAAGGAACGCCTGATCGTCACGGGCTCTTGCTCTATTAGCAAGCACCTAGAGCCCTAGAGGAACCTACATACTAAATTTCATTCCAATCAGTTTGGTGGTTTTTTTTAGTAACTCTGATCCCCAAACACCCCTAAAATTTCGAATTTTTTGAAACCCTTTCTTAGCGAGCATCTAGAGCCCTAGAGGAAGCTACATACCACATTTCATTCCAATCCGTTCGGCGATTTTGGAGAAATCGTGATTTAGTAACATTGACCCCCCCCAAACCCCCCTTAAGATTTCAAATTTTTTTAAACCCTTTCTTATCAGCACCTACGGCCCTAGAGGAAGCTACATACCAAATTTCATTCCAATATGTTCCCCCCAAATGAGCACCGATCATGGTCCCCAGAACAGGATTTGGGGTGTCATTAAAAATCATATACCGGTATATATGTATATATTTATGTATGTATGTGTGCGCACTCTAGCGGCCGCATTTTAAATCCGATTTGGTTCAAATTTGGTACACATGTTGATTGTTTCCGTCGCTCGGACGAGTTTGTTAGCCAAAAAATCCAACAACCGGAAGCACGTTTTTTTTACCGAAAGTAACTATTTTTTTAGATTTTCCCTACGATAATGAATTTTTTTTAGAGTTTGTTCTACAAATATAAATGAAGGATGTTATTCTGCAGTCTGCACATTTTGTTTTTTTACGTTACCTTATAGCTTATAGTTCCTCCAAAATCGATCAAAATGTAAAATACCATAGAAGTACCCGGTTCAAAGCCATGTGGTGGATTCCACCGTGGGGTTGGTGTGCGAAGCACGCAATGCATTATGATTGAATTAGAAATAACCTGTTTTTTGTTTGTCTACACGACAATGAAAAGTACACAATTAAGACATTCTAGTGAGAATGTCTGGCGCATGGGTTCCCACGGTATTCAAGTGACCCTTTCTGCCTGTAGTATATAGTCGGGGAAGTTTTATTAGATTGATGTCATTTTGTTATTCAAATAGGCTAAAGATAACTCAAACACTTTTGTGAACTAAGGAAAGACAAGTATAGGCCTACCGTTCTTTTCTTTGATTTATCCTCTACACTTTTTTATAATAATATTTCGGGTATTAGTAAATTAAGTTTCAATCTAGGAATAACTTTGTTAGCAGTTGTGTATTTCTAACATAAAAACAGTTTTTTTCAAAATAAGAAATTTGAAATTGATAAATGTTTTTAGCCTATAGCCTACAGTTCTATTTAGAACTAAATTACAAAATTTTTTTACGCTTCCGAAAAAAATACAAAAAAATGTTTACTACTTGTTATGTCTAGGCCTAAAGTTGAACTTTTTCCTTTCGTTACTGAACATTTTTTGTTTCTTGAGCAAATAACTTTTACAATTTTAAAAGAAACTAATTTTGGTATTTATTTACTTTACCTTGTCAAACGAAACTACTATAAACACACAAACCTGAACTTTTTTCTTAATAAATATAGTATTTATACACTTCACTGATACCGGGAAACCAATATTTAACCATATTCAACATTTACAACATTAAAAACTTTCAAATCAAAAGTTCGTTATGGAAATTTACATTGTAAAGTGCCGACATGTTTTTCTTACCGTCCTGACAGCGTTGCCGGATTGTTCTTGTTCTTTTTTGTGTAGAAACGAACAGTTTAGGCAACTCATTCTAATTATAAATAGTGTGATAATACGACGAAATATTATAATTATATAAATATTATAATCATACTGTTATCGGCAAAATACTGTGACTAAACAGTTTAGGTAAGTCCTCTAGTTTTTTTTTTTAATTCTAATTATATAAAGTGATAATACGACGAAATATTATAATTATACAAATATTATAATCATACTGTTATCGGCAAAATACTGTGACTAAACAGTTTAGGTAAGTCCTCTAGTTTTTTTTTTATTCTAATTATATAAAGTGATAATACGACGAAATATTATAATTATACAAATATTATAATCATACTGTTATCGGCAAAATACTGTAACTAAACAGTTTAGGTAAGTCCTCTAGTTTTTTTTTTTTTTTTATTCTAATTATATAAAGTGATAATACGACGAAATATTATTTCTCAAATGAGGCAACCTTTACTATCTAGTTACCTTGATTTATACACACCTTAATTAGTACAGTAACCTATTGTTCGATTTGGCAACGTTGATTAATTTCCATTTTAAATACGCAGTTAAACGGTACTTTCTATTGTTTGATGCATTTGTTTACGTAATTATGTTTGTTACATTATTTTCACATTTTCTTGCTTTGTGGATACTTTTGGGGTTCATATTGTTTAGTTAATTTAATTCTTACATGTTTGGTGTATGTGAAGTGATTTATTTTGTTATAATTACGTCAAATATCGCGGAAAAGTCGAAACTTAACCTATACAATTTCAAGTTTTATTTCTTTCATAACTCCTACAAATATTATTTCCCGGGAAAATTTTTGTTGTTTCTACAATCAGTTAGATGTGTTCTTTCATGTTATATCAAATTCCCTTAGAAATCGTTTGACAAGGTAAACTACATTTTTACCCTAATTTTTAATGGCATATTTGAATCCTTTGAAGTTTCTTCTACAAAAAAGCTATTGAACAAAACACTTTTGGATTGGGGTTCATTTACTATTTTTGGCAAATTTTTAAAAATATGCTTGCAAAACACTATAAACGGGCTTTTTAATTTTAGCTTTAATGATGCCAGTTCTAGGGTTAAAGCATAATCTTATTTAATGTCCCAAAAACTGCTTCTTAATGCCTAACAGTTCAGAAAAACAACCAAGTTGTTCTTTAGGTAGGCTAATTAAGAGTAATATGATGTTATCTCTTGACAAAACACTATTACTGGTAGGTTAAGGATTCGGAAGATTTGCTTACTGTACTTTTACACTTTAATAAAACTGGATATAGTATTTTGGTGAAAATGCTAAGTCTCTGAATATGAAACAATAAATAACACAATAAAATATCTACAAATGAATTACAGCCAGTTGATTCTAGAAGTAGGCCTATGTATAATGATACTTGTATGCCTATTTTTTTTTCATGATTAGACTAGGTACTAACCTAATCATAAAGAGCACTCTAAAGGTATCTCAACCTAAAAAAGCCTCTAGCCTAGTGTGACAAAAATCTAGGTATGTTACCAAGAACAAGAAATGTAACATAGCTTACTTTAAGATAAATATCAATTTCCAAAAAGAGCATTCTTTGTTATAGGCCTAAATAAAACAAAAACTGTAATTATAGGCCTACATTGTAAAAAGATGTTCTCTATTATTACACTCAGCTTGATAGGCTAGAGGAAAATTAGGCTACAATACTATAATGTGTTTTAAGTAACATAATATTATAATCTAATAATACTTACATCACACTTTATACTTTTTTGAGACATGATCACTAAATATTAAATCAATGAATATAGTCAATTTGAAAATAAAGTAGGCTAGCCCTATCTCCAGCTGAATTTCTTTTCTTGATTTCTTTTAGAATAAATTGGGCGTCTTCGCAGTTCCGTATATCACAAATATTGCAAAACACTATTATAAATAAACAAGCACAACACAGCAAAAGAAAAAGTTTTAAATCACAACATTAAAATAATCAGGATGACCAATTTGAGGTTACTGACAAGTAATCTACTACGTGTGTACAGAAAAATCGTCTGCACTTGACTTAACCCTAAAATAAATTCCTTCTGACATAAAGGAAGTCCAATAATTAATTACTCGATCTTGGATGGGTGAAACATATTTTAAAAACCGTAAATTAGCACGTTTATGAAGCTATCTTCACTATCACGACGTGTCACATTTATTACATGTACAAATACTGAGAAAACAATAAAAATGATAAACGAACCCTACCATCCTCCATCACGGAAGTACTTCACAGTACATCTGGATCTGGCTGGATATGAATTCCCAAATAATTGCAAACAGATGGTACCTCTGTCAAAGTCACTGCCATGATGATTACTTTTCTGTAAATGTAACAATGTATACTATTTTATTTGTTACCTTTAAGTCCATAAAATACTTTAGGCCAGGAACTGAAATATTTATTTTAATAATGTAGTAAAATGCTAAGAGAGAGTGTATTATATCAAATCTTAAGTCTAATTTCAACTTATAAAAATAAACTCTTACAAGTTTGTCAGAAATTTTCCAGTTTTTTTAAATCCAGAGGATTGAGCTTCGTCGTTGCACGTTCATGTAGATAGATTGGTACTTTATTCTCTAAACATTTTCAATGTTCTGTATTCCAATCAATTTTAAATCTATTATTTATCAGAAATTTGAACAGTACCGTCAATTAACTGTAACAATATTTTTAAGAAATTAAGAAGCTGAAAAGGAAAACCTTATTTAACACTGAGTGAAATAAGAAATCCTATAAAAGTAAGTGTACCGGTACGTACGAGCGTACGTGGAGTAACATTTAAAGAAGAAATAGTATATTTCATTACTAGTACCGAAAGTGGCACTTTCCGGTGCGCGCCCAAGTTTCATGTGTGAGGCGGAGCCGAACACAGGAATAACGAATTTCACGTGTGAGGCGAAGCCGAGCATGTGAAAGTGTGTTTCACGTACGAGGCGAAGCCGAGTACGGGAATAATTGGAGCAAGTGCCGGAAAATCACTTTCGGTACAAGTTATGAACGGTACTTTTCATCACGACGCAAAAATACACACAATGCTGAAGAAGAAACCTCAGTAAAATGCAAACTGAACAATAAGAACAGCTGATATAAATTGTAAGAATAAACGGCAAAGCGACGTCAGAGCGCGTAGCGGGCAAATGGAAAACTAATTGAGAGCAAGGGAAAACAAATTTAGAGCAAGGGAAAATCAGCTGATCGTTTTTCCCTTGCTCTAAATTAGAGCTTGGGAAACGATCGTTTTCGTTGCTACCAGCTGACATCGAAAGTAGCTACTTTCGGTACGGAGTGATGAAAATAATATAACTTAATAATATAACAGCTGATTTCACCCATCATCTGTAATACGTAAGCAAAACCTAGCGTAGATTATACTTTGGGGTTGTGTTTACAACTTCAATCAATAAAATGGCCTATAATATTAATAACTTTCCTCCATTTGATCTATCAATAAGAAATAAAAGGCAATTAAAAGATAATATTTTTATCTTTATTTAAATATATATAATAATATACATAAACACAAAATCTTAACAAATATTCCTACAGTTTTATACTCCTTATAATAATTGTACACATTTACTGAGTTAAAAATCTCCGTCTGCATAAAGTATGTTGTTTTTTGTATAAATGATTAATAGTTGTCATTAATTAATGATTAATGATTAATTCGCCTGTGAATTTTCTAGCATTATAATAAAGGACAGAGAATTTTTACTCACAACATTGAGAAAGAAATTTAAGCCATATTTATATTACATGTACCAAAATGTTTTGGTATAATTTAGTTTTTATCTTAGATCATTTTATAATATTATGTCTATTCTCAATAAGACTAATTATTACTCTATGGCCGTCAAGTTAAACAAAAGTCAACAACTATGGTGTATGTCAGTATGTGTCCATAGTCCATAGTTTTTAATTACTAAGTCTATGCGCGGCTCATATATTATTGGATGGGATGGAATGGAAAGTGTTAATAATGTGCAAATTGTTCTAGGCTATTCCTCTTGGTATTATTATCTCTGGGGCTGGGCTATTCTTTATTCACCGTTTTACTAATCAGAAGAAAAAACGTCTAAAGAATCAAAAACTGAATCTTCATCAGTTTGACCAGTTATTATTTATTTGTATAGGTTAGGGTTAATTTTTTAGGTTATATAGATGTGTGTTCGTGTTGTATTTGAATATACGCTACAGTGAAAGTTACGTTTGCTTAATTCTTTTGAGTAAAATATCTAAATCTCAATTTGAATTTCTAACCGTTGACTACTAAAGTTCTTAATAGTTCAACTGATAATCATTATTTTTACTTGTTAGGCCCCTATTATGTTACATTAATTAAATCATTACTATGACACAACTTGAGGTAAAGTAGAACCAGGCATTCAATCTTCTTTATAAAGTTACAGGTGATAAGTTGTTATTTTTATTCTTTATGTTCGTAAATGTTTTCCGAGATGTTTTACTAATGTATTACTAGATCTAAAGTTGAAAATATTGTGTTGAAGGGTTTCTTAATTATTTTAATGTCAATCTGAGATTTATTAGGCTATATTATAGGAGTTTACCAAGATTTTGCATTATTTATGTAAAGTAGACAACTGATTCTGAAAATGCAAATCGTAACGTGTGGAGACAAACAGGAATTAAGAGAGAAATAAAACAAAACAAAAATGCAGGTTAAAGTTCACTTAGGCTATTTTGGTTATGTTTGCACTGAACATTCAACTAGCACAAAAAAAAAGATACAAAAATAACTACTCTATCGTAAAATAAAACTAGGCCTATAGAAAATAAAAGTGCAAAATGTATATTTATCTTAATAAATCAGGAGCGCAATTTACATTCAACACTGGGTGCAAGTTTACTATTCGGCACTAGGCTAACCTAAGGCAACAGAAATGCAAGAATAATAAAAAAAAAACATAAAAGGTTCTAACCTATAGTATTTAGTTACAGTATGTTTACCTGTATTCAACATTTAACAGTAGAATGTAAAACAATGTCGTCTGCAAAAATATTAGGCTAGGGTCGAATAGTAAACTTATGCCCAATACTGAAACCAATAAAACGATATAAATAAATATTGAGCTTGACTTGTGAGGCGATATACTTGATAGAATAAACTTTGATATTTATTTATAAGTATGGCACTGAAAGGAAATAAATTAGTGCTGCCAACCAAGTATATTGTACTCTAATTGAATGTTGAATTATAGGCCTATATTGTTGTTCAGTAGATTAGTGGTATAGTGATAGTAAGATTACATTTGTAACTGTACGACCCTCACTTGATATGTTTGCCGATGACGAAGATTAACTGTAGGCCTAGGCTAAATATAGAAATAAATATGAAAATGTATGTTTGAAGTTATTATTTTTCGAACGTAAAGCGTATAAATGTAGTATTGTAAAATTCGTAATGCGTATAAATATTGTATTGTTTGTTGTTTAATGTGTTAATGAACTACAATTAGCCTATATGTTTTAAGCTATGATATGTTATTTGGGTCACAATTTGTAGATAATATATTTATGTATGTACATACTGTTCATGTAACTGTATAGTTTTGTGTTCGCGATACGGAACGAAATAAGTTGTGAAGTTATAGGGACTTTTTGAACACTCTGAACATATACCATAAGGTTGTAATTGTTTTGCAAAAAAAAAAACTAATTTATTTCTGTTTGTTACTTTTGTATGTTTACAATCTTGAAATATACTATGACTAGAGTCTTTAAGTTAAAATCAGTCTTTTTTTTTTATAGATCTTGAAGTTGTTGTTGTTTTACAAAAAAAGAAATTAATTTGTGATTGCTACTTTTGTATGAATGACATGTACGTCCGTTTGCGTCAGTTTACATTACAACACCTTGCTATAGGCCCTACATCTAATATTTCAACACTTGTGTAAAAAGTATTTGTTGTAAAGTGAGTTTAAGTTAAAAGTGTTATATTTTATTAAATGATGTTAAGCCATATTAATAGCTGAAACCTGCTATCGTGTTTATTTACTTTCGCATTCACAATCCGATATTTTATGTCTAATATTTTCTATATAACTTGTGAATAGAGTTTAAGTTTAAAGTGTTTTATTTTCTATTTATAATTAATTACAATACATTTTGATAAAGTTACTTTCAGTTTTCAATTATTTCTTCAGGCGTTTAGAAATTGAATTGAACATTACAATGTCGTAAAAATGAATTGGTTAAACTTCGAAATAAAACTGTTATGCTATAAACAAGCAGATTTGGAACTACAAGCTTACAAACTTCATCTTTAAATAATTGAAAATATGAATGGTTATAATTACGAAGAATTCAACGGACGATTTGAAAAAATTATTTCAGTTATCAAATATAAACACAACCAGAAGATTCAACGTCTAAAGAAGAAACTGCATTCACTGTTAAAAAATGAAGAAGAATGTAGGAAAATAGTTAAAATTTAGTGGTGAATTTGCTAGACAGAAATTGGTACATAATTGGAATAGTGAAAATTTCAATTAAGATGAAATGAATTTACTAAACAAGGGTCTAAAGTTTAACTTTGGCAATATCGAAAAAGATCAAGATTCGTTACTAGTAGACGTCGAAACTGCTTGCGGTAACTTTTCTTTACGGGCGACAAAGTGATATTTTCCTCCCTTAAGACACAAATAACTATTAAGTTTTAAAATAAATTTGTTGATACTTTTGTGTTCGATAACACTGATTTTGAGTCTTATTGTTGCTCCTATGACCCTTCAACAGACAGTCTTGTTTTTTCCGTCATTGATCGGTTATCCGTAATATCAGTTATACGAACAACCCCGATCCCCAATTATTTCGGATAATCAACGTTCTGCTGTATATATTGACCGTTTGACCCTTCTTGTTTAGGTTGAAGCAGGAGTTAATCAGGTTGAAAATGATCTTCCAGCAGCGCTTCATCAATTTGAAGAAATTGATGAAAGTGTTAAACAAGTATTGGGACTTGTTGAAAAGTTGACTCGAGATGTACAAAACGGGCAAATATCAACAGATAAAGTAAGTTAAGTATATTTATTTAGTATCTTATTAATTAACTTAGAAGGAAATAAGTTAATTTGATTTATTTCATTAATTTAATTGTAACAAGAAAAGAATTACTTTTACTTTAAAAAAATACTTAGAGGTATCATAAGTTATAAGCACCTGGGGTGAGATTTAAGAAGGGAAGTTTTGATAGAATAAAACTTAAGTTAAAAAGAGTTATATACTGTAGTTTGGTTGTTGTAGCTCGTGCATCACTGAATTAGTTATTATTTATAAAGGAATTTTAAGTTTAAATTAATGGCTAAAAAAACAGCTTATAAATAGTCATCTCAATTCTTTTATTGACATCATTTTTACTGTACATAGGAACTTTGCTGTTTTTCACAGACATTGGTTTTGCTGGAATATTATCACTTGCTTCGAAAAATATTGCTTATTTTTGTAATTTAAAAAAGAATATGATTTCTTTATTATTTAGTAAAATTTTCTTTTTTTGTTTTAGATTTTTTATTATTTGCCTTTTCCCCCTTGCAATAGGCTACCTTTCTGGACATTTGCAAAATTCTATCATCAAATGATTTAAGTTAACTCCAATAAATAGAAGGCGATGATAACAAAAAATCCAATAAATAGATGTTTGTTGTTGCTGACTATTTGTTGCCATTTTATTGCTTACATTTTTTCAGCATATTTATTTGTGTGTGCATCTATGATTTATCACAAACGGTAAACATTAAAATAACAGTTTTCTCGGATGGTTTCATTTTTCAAATATGTCTTTTTATAGAACATTATAAAATAAAATCTTAAATTATGAATTTTAATTATTTTAATATATATTTTTTAAATACAATTCAACACTGTAGCAGCATTTAGTCTTTAGCTTTTTTATCAAATCATCATATTCAGTTGGTGAATTTTGAGAACTTTCATCTCGTTTAGAACAAATTTGTTTTTGAAATGAAACTTCCAAATTCTTTTTGACCGCAGTTGCCACTTTCTCAATTTTTGTTTTCAAGGCAAAAGGTCTTTTTTCTTTGCTTAGTTTTCTAATTTTACTAGCAGGCGATACACCTAGGATTTCACAAGCTGAATCTACTTTGTTTATAGTTTCTGTCACAAAATTCTTTATCTGAACTATCACTGTTTCTGTCTTTGTTAATTAATTACAAATATCTTAGAATAACATGTTGGACACAATGATTTCCCTGGTATAATATTGATAAAAGGGCATTTATGTTTATAATAAATGATCAAGCGTTATCTCTCTCAGTCCTTTTGTGGTAGGCTTTTTATGTTTCTTAAAAAGATCCAAGCAAGACTGGCCAAAAATTTGATTCAATTTTTTTAAGTATTTAATTTCATGGTACTTGCAAGTTAATTTAACATCTGAGCCAACTCTTAAGTAAAACAACACTTTTTCTTCTTCACTGTAATCTTCAATTAAAGTAATGTCTTTAGGAAACACTCCTTACACACTTTTATGACAAGCTTCGTTAATTAGAACACCAATAGAACACCGAGACTCCATTTAAAAAGGTAATAACAACTGCACACTTCAAAAGCTTATAGTTAACTAAGTGGGAGTGGACAGATGTTGGTGGAAGACAACATACAGACTTGTCTGAGCCTGTCTGCTAGCCTGCTGAAACTTACAGCAGAGGATTGTCTCATCAAATAATCATTACTTAGTTTAATTTGATATATTTAAATTATATAATTGATATACTTTATTTCACTAGCCTAAATATCGCAGATGTTAAAAAAACATATTTTTACTCATATTTGTATTTTTTTTTCATAACTTCCAATTGAATCTCAAAGTTGAAATTTATGCTGAAGTTTTATATAATAAAGGTCTGCAACGTTAAGCGTTGCAAAAATAAAAATATAACTTCTTTTGCTTTTCAGCCCCACGTTGGGCGCCATTTTGCAACGTTAAGCGTTGCAAAAATAAAAAATATTTTATATAAATAAAAATTCAGCTTCTTCTGTTTTTCAGCCCCACGTTGGGAAAGCCATTTTGCAACGATAAGCGTTGCAAAAATAAAAATAAATGTTTTAATATAATGTTAAAAAAAATGGGGCTCGATAAAGTTTCAAAAATAATAAAAAAAATGTTAAAATCAAAAATAAAATGCTATATGTGGATTATTCAGTAATTATTAACACCTCTCCTCACCTCATTTATTTATTCACCTTATCACCAGAAGTCGTCGCTCATAATATACCTTAAATCATTTAAAAAACACCTCTTAGGCCTATTGCCTTACTTCCATAATAAAAATCACCATTTACCTAAACTCACCACATCATATATCTCCCCTAACTCCAACGTAGAATTACACCTTATGCTCCACCTTACTTTTATTCACCTTACTTACAAAAACCTTAATACCACCTTCATTTAACTCAAATAATAATAAAAGAAATAATAATAATAATCGTAGTATTTATAATAATCCACATATAACTTTATTTATGCTCTATTAGCATATATCTATCTATAATCATCAATTACTGTAAAATATTTATTAAATTAGTTTAATTTCCTCAGGGGTGGATACCTGGCTGTTAAAGTACAAGCTAATTGGATATTCGTGGCTGAATAAAGAAATTCAAGACATTGCGGCAAGACAACTATTTGTTTACTCAGACATATTTAAAAAATGAATATTTACAACAAGAGATATCAACATTACAGAACAATTAAACAAACAAATCAATTAACTATTTACAAATTATACAAAGTTTTGTCAGCCCTAGCTTGAGAATAGATGACGCAATAAAAAATCAAATGAAGTTACTTGTAAGAATAATTAAAAATGTTATGTCAGCAGACTAAAAAATGTATGTCCTATGGCCACTATTACTTACTGCGTAACTCGATGCACTGTTTTTTACCTAGGATTTTTATTTAAACACTCAATTCACACAAAGTACTTCGAAACTAAATGCGCATTTTCATTGTAACACATGGCGTCCTTTATAACTTCACTTTTCTCTGAAGTCACTAACTCAACTTTACTTATTACATCTCCACAATCGTAAAACACCTCCACTTTATTTTTAGATGCAAATTATTCTTGTTCGAAAGAAAAAACCATACTTTTTATTAGATTTCACGGCACCTGCCGTTTACATTGTACACAGTCAATCCGCCATCTTAGAGTTCTCTGTTTCTCTGGAACGTTGTTAAACGTACCTCTCTTCTAGAACGTTCCGTGCAATTTCGCACGTAGGCCACTTTGTGCTAGGCCTTCCGTATCTCGATATATACGCTGATGTTGTGACTTGTTATACATGTGTTTATTTTTAATTGCTTTTGCATTGTCTTTGCCTAATTAAAGTGTTTATAGTTTAATCACTGCTTGTCCTCATTAACTGTTCACCTCAACCGCACTTATTTAAATAACCTCTTATATAGTTCTCACACGTTACATATGTTTATACATTAATATATTTTTTAAGTCTGCTTTTATTTTACCTACTT
Organism: Philaenus spumarius; assembly: GCA_018207615.1. Classification (NCBI taxonomy): domain Eukaryota; kingdom Metazoa; phylum Arthropoda; class Insecta; order Hemiptera; family Aphrophoridae; genus Philaenus; species Philaenus spumarius. The sequence goes on from JAGFPH010004776.1 coordinate 17,708, forward strand.
TTATAGTCTGCTTATTCTTTATTTTTTATTTATTAAAAGTGATTCTACTGTAACTATTTTGCGGCATGAAGGAATTTATATATATATAAAAATTATAAATGTTTATTATTATATATGTATTGCGTCATTTTATTTATTTAGACCAAACCTCTGTGCTTTTAGACACTATGGGAAACTGCTGATTTATTTTTCATCGTATAGCTTTTCTGTTACATGGCTGTTAGTGTTACAGGTCTATTAAGTGTGCAAATTTCATAATTTTATCTGGTCCCCTAACAAAGATATTGTAGGCAAAAAATGAAAAAAATCCAAAAATCGTTTTTTTTAAATAGTGTATTTTTTAAGGGTAAGCTTCTCACCATTGATACTCTATAAAAAATAACTATACTATATAGTGTAATAGATCAAAAAATATTAAGGCTGAGAAATTACCCCTTCTTTGGAAAACTACTGCTCAAAAATTGAGTTTTTTGAAATTGGGACCAACAACTTTGAGCTATTAAAAATATATTAAAGAATACATTGAGCTAGGTGATAATGGTTTTAATTTGTAGCCCAGAGTGTGCTGAACTAAATGCTTTTTATTTGAAAGGCTTAGGGCAACCCATTACTGAATAATTAAAAAAAACGCAGATGCTTGCAGCCTGACACAAAAATGGCCGCCGTTTCTGAATGATAAACTATAAAAAAATTTTTTTTTAATATTTTTGAGTCCACTAAACATTAGGGAATTCACCCAGCAAATATCAATTTTTTCTGAGATGGTCAAGCAACCAGTACTGGACCACTTGGTCTGGATTGACCCATGTGCTTTAAATGTCCTTTAAATCTAAAAAGTGTTTTATCTATTTTTAGGGGCTAAGTATTTTGGAAGTGAAGAATATAATGATGCTACATTATTTGACTAACCTAACGTATTTAATTGGATTGAAATGTTCAGGGAAAAGTATTGAAGGAGATCTTGCTATTGGTAAGTTTGAATAGACCATTGTTTTTAAGCTGTTTGTCCTTGTGCTAGATGCAGTGGTTGTAAAATTTTAGTGCTTGGTTATACTCACCAGCTAATTTATTTTGTCAGAAGCTATTGCTATAGGTCAATCCATCAGTAGTAACAGTGACTACTAGTCCATCTTGCATACACTACAAAAAAGGCTCATTCTGTAACGATGTGTACAATTTGTTTTTGTAAAAAGTAGAGATTGGAAAGGAATTCTGTACCTGACACCGTAAAAACTATTTAATAAGGTGCCAAGTTCTGTACAATCTATCTAACAAAAAATATATTTTTTTTAGTGGTTACGATAAATAACAGACCTGTGGTTGGGATTAAAATCCGTGGGAGAAGCGTTTATTGAAATATTCCTTACAAATCAAGGTATCGGAACTCATTTCCATGAAAAGTTCAAATCCAGATTTTCTGACGATTTTAGGCTGGCCTGTAGTTCTGCTTCCCAGAGGCCAGTAATCCGGAGTTGGTTTGCGGTTCAAAGAATATAGGAATTGCTTCAAGCATTTGACATCAGCATCATGTAAAATGTAAACAGGCCAGTGCTGGATTCTAAAAGTATTGGAAGTAGCTTTTGTGTAGGAATTCAAAATCAGTTGATAATACTCAGAGCCAAGTTCTGAATGCAAGTGTCTATACATTACCCGGTAATACTGGATTAATGAATTTATGAGCTTTTCCATTTTTAGCCGAATTTTTGGGAAAAATAAGAGCTGTCAAACTTGAAAACAGGTGGTCGGAGGAGGGTAAGACTTCGTTCTATACTTTTCAGGCCATTTGGAGACGATACCCAAAATTCATTAATTTATGTATATTTTTTATTCCCAAATTCTTCAGATTCTCTTTTTTTTTTTTTTTTGGTTTTTCGGTCCAAGTCAAAATGGTGGAGTTTGACCGTTCAATCGTTTTTGGGTAGGGGTTTGAGGAGTATACAAGTATAGGTTTTTTCCCCACCTTGTAAGTGGTAGTAAATATGTTTCAAAATTGCTGAATTTTTTAGTAAAAGATCCTTGTAGGATTTCCCAGATACTGATTTTTTATTTTTCGATTCAACGCAAAATGGCAGCCTATTTGTTCAACCCAAAATAGCAAAGTTAGAGCGAGGAAATTGTACGATTTCTCCCATTCGTAAGCACAAGTAAAATTTGTGAGTTATATCATTCGAAAGGCAATTTAATTTACTATAATCCTGTGCAAAGGTATTTTTGGTATAGTTCCCATAAACAAAATTCATAGGAAACCCCCAGTATGTAATACTAGTTATTCCTTGATAAGAAAATTCGGCTGTAGTAATGCGGCAGTGATGCTTACGCTTTTTTAATTTTTATTATTTTAACCTTTTAGTTTTTACATTTGAAATATGTTAAGTAAGTTATTGTTGAAGTGTTCTTATATATTTGTTTTATTTCTCTAACCTTTAACACGTTCACTGCTATGCACATTTCGTATTTCCTATGCTAGTAGCTGACCTTTTATATTTATAGCCTAAAAGAGTTGAAATTATTTTATTTTTTAACCTTTCTACGTAATAATCACTAATATTTTAAAGCGGACGCACATGTGCATCCATAGCACATAGGTTTAAAATTGGCGTGCCAAACACGCAATGCTCTGTGTATTGAAAATTATCCCAATACGGAGGTAGGCATGCGAAGCACGCAATGCATTGTGTATTGAAAATACTCCCAATATCCCGTTGGCGTGCGAAGAACGCATTGCATTGTGTATTGAAAATACTCCCAATACGGGGGTTATGTGCAATGCACTGTGCGTCGGCCACTTTTCATAGTGTTCAGTGTCAAGCTCACATGTGCGTCCTTAGCAGTGAACGTGTTGAGTAACCTCCATATAACTAAGCTACCTGGAAGTATTCTATCTATAAGTATAGTTCCCTGGGGTGAAAAAAATGAATTAGGTAAATTTACCTTACTCAGTATTTATGCATTTTCATTGTAACAAGAAAATAAATAAACAATTTCTTTACATTCAAGTCTATTATAATTCCATAAATTGTAATAATTTATTTGATCAAGTAATAACAATTCTACAAGCATCGATTAAATGTAAATAACCACTTGTTTGTTATTTTGCAGAGAGATTAGTTGAAATCAGGACCGTTTTAGAAAGAATCCGACCAATTGACCAAAAGTTAAAATATCAAATTGAAAAAATGGTGAAGGCAGCACTGACCGGTGACATAGATGAAAATGATCCTAGTAGATTCAGAGCTAATCCTGAAAATATGCTGAACAAGGTGAGTTTCTGAGCAGTAGTCATTTGAACTCGGCGTCTCATAATTCAAAGAAAATGGAAAACATTTCACTACAGGAGTAATTGTCCTATTAAAATCTGGTATCCATGTCTTGGGATGTTTTTACCCTAATATCTATTTCTAACTTGAAAATTAAGCTACATGGTCAACCCTACCAACTGATCTTATGACAGTTGTTTTAAATTCAGCAAATGAAATAAATTCAATACTAGTAGGGTTCAATGTGTGATATACATCTACTATAATTAATTGGTCTTGGTTGGTTATTCTTAGATATAATCAAACTGTACATGATTCAGCTGTGATTAAGGGTCTGCTGTAGTGGCGGCCATCTTGGATTTTTATCCCATAAGAGCAATGTTAAATTTCAAACCATTTATTTTGTATATTTTTTATCATAAAATTGTTTGCAAGGTCTCATTTTAAGCACAGTCACAATACGCATCCGTCTTGCAATTTACATTTTTTTTTAAATACTTTTGATTTTGACATTTTGTAAGTACAAAGTTTGAATTTTTTTCCTAACACAATAAGAAATTAATAACGAAAAATAATTTGCAAGAAGGATCCGAAATTTTATAAAGAATATTCAGTTCTTTTTTCAACACTCAATTACAAAAGATAGACTTATAAAATGGTTTGAAATGAGGCAATGTCAGCGCAAGAAATTGCACTGTTTAGATAGGGATATAGTGAGAGGCGTTTGCGTTCCGGTGGATTTCTCGTTTACTGGCGCAGACCCTTAAAAGACACTGTTGTTCTATCCAGAGTCGGATTGGGCCAAGAGGGCCTGTGACATTACCAAAAGATTATGATGTAAAATATTCTTTTAAAAAAGTGGTAATATCAAACAGACGGTACTTTATTTTATTTAGATGTATTCTTAAATTTGTGCAGTTCAAGTTCTTGAAACATAAACACTAGCGCAAAGTTGTTTCAGTAGTAGTGCTGACTTGCACTGAAATGCTATATTTATTGATTATGAAATGAAGTAAATGAAATTTCTGTTTGTTTCATAGGAATTTTATGATTAAACTAGCAGGTACCCGTGACTTCGCACACAGTTCAAAGTTTCGCCTCATAGTAATAAGTGTTTATTGTTTTAGGGGCTTGTTATTTCATTTTCACCCCTTAGCAGCACGCTATAAAATGAAACTATGTTTTACATGGTATATATGTATTGTATGAAATAAATGTACCAATTTCCAGCTCTCTAGCTTAATGGGAAGTATAAAAATTAATTAACTAATGGGGTTGTTACATTTTCACCCCTTAGCAGTACACTAAAAAATACAAATATGGTTTACCTTTTATTTATATATATCTTGTAAAAAATAAATATGCAAATTTCCAGCTCTCTAGTCTTAATGGAAGTATAATAATAAATATTTATTGTTTTAGGGGTTGTTTCAACCCTTAACCCTCCCAGTGGCAGACTGCCCAAAATGACTTTCTCTCAGGCGCAAGATCCAGCTATTTCGACAATTAGCGAGAATTTGCATACATTTGCATTTTCGATTAATTAATTCACTTAGAATCATCCAATCGTAATAAAACTGGCACCATTGGAAACGAAATGAATTAAACTTTAATTTTTGTATTTACAACTTTTTTGTAAAACGTATATTTACATACGTAATCATCGTTTTAAAATATGCACATCGGTCTACAGCTCTTTCCGTGCACGAATCTGCATACAATTGTACTGTTATTTCCCACTTCTTCAACGTTTAAGACCATCTCCACTAACATTCCTTTGGCAATTATAATGATGCCATTGGATTCGTCAAGATTTTATCTTTCTGTTTTTGTCTTCCAATCAGATGTCACTATAAAATCAGTATTTTTTCCAAGAATTACTGTAAACCCTTGCGATTGGACAGTTTTTCATCCAATGAAACAGCCCATTTGTCAACCGATATTGGGAAGGCACTGCCTTATGTTTTGACAGATTTCCTTACACCATTTTGTACAGCAAAGTCTGAAGTTTGTAACGGTGTGAAGTAATCCAGAAATAACCGGTTTTTTGTCTGTCTAGACGACAGTTGAAATATACGTTCTAGTGAGAAACTCTAGCGCGTGGGTTCCCACGTTATTCAAGTGTCCCGTCCTATAGGCAGAGCTTTAGGGTAGCGGCTTTTCATTGGATTGATGTCATTTTGTTATTCAAATAAATATAACTCAAACACTTTTGTGAACTAAGGAAAGACAAGTATACCATTCTTTTCTTTGATTTATCCTCTACACTTTGTTATTTCATTTTTGGGCAAAGCATATATTAGTAAATGACGTTACAATCTAGGCCTAGGTTTGTTACCAGTCGTGTACTTGGAACATAAAAACAGTTTTTTTCAAAATAAAAAATTTGAAATTGATAAATGTTTTTATACAGTTCTATTTAGAACTAAATTACAAAACTTTTTTACGCTTACAAAAAAAAATACAAAAAATGTTTACTACTTGTTATGTAGGCCTAAAGTTGAACTTTTTCCTTTCGTTACTGAACATTTTTTATTTCTTGAGCTAATAACTTTTACAATTTCAAAATAAACTAATTTTTAGTGGCATATTTGAATTCTTTGAAGTTTCTTCTACAAAAAAGCTATTGAATACTTTTGGATTGGGGTTCATTTACTATTTTTGGCGAATTTTTAAAAATATGCTTGCAAAACCCTAAAAACGGGCTGGCCAATTTTAGCTTTAACCGTGCCAGTTCTAGGGTTAAATCTAAATGAATTCTAGCCTATGTCTCATTCCAGGTCATGATCTATATTTGTGCCAAATTTCATTCAAATGCATCCAGTAGTTTTTACGTGATTGAGTAAAACACACACAGACAGGCACCATTATATTTTTATATATAATAGCATAGATTTTATAAAAAAGGTGTGACATGTGCGACCATTGAGAGCGAGAATAAATGGTAAAATATGGAAGGAGATGCATAGTAAAGTTTAGCATAATATAAGAGACGCAAAGGTTTATTAAATAAATAAAAATAAAATTAGAGTATGGTAATTAAAAAAAGTAAATTTAACAAAAATAAATAAATAACTTAGTAACAGCATACATAAATTTAATTAAAAAAAAGCAGACATAAATTCTTAATGGTTTATAATATATATATTATAGTATCAGACAAGGATTAGTGAAAAAAATAATACACGATCAATTAAGGGTTAAAAGTGCGTATTAAAAGTGCTGTATAAAATAGTAATAAAATACAAGCAAAATTTCTTAATTATTACAGTGTATGTACTGTAATTATTATTAAATTTAATAACATTGTATCAATACTACGTCGGCGAAACACTCACAAAATGGATTGTATATTCGTATGTATTTATTATTTTTTCTTGTTACACAATGAATATCAAAATGTTTGAGTAAACGTTCAAAGTTGTTCACCACAATGCCTTAGATTTCATTTATCACCACGATCCAGCTTAGCAAGTACTATTTCAGCCAGATGAACCATGACCAAGAGATTTTTATTAGAATACTGTAATCAATTTACTTGTATAATTGAATGATATGCAAACTTAGAAAACATGGCATCGTCTAGGTTGTGTTCACCCGTTAAAGATACGTTTTGCTGCCAAAGTTGTACTACAGAGGTTATACACATAACATCTGTGATACAAACCAAGCGAGCACAGAGTATGAACACAGCCGTAGATCTGACGTCATAAGGAATTGAATAAATAATATGTGGACCAAGATGGCTGTTCAAAAGGTAAATCAAAGAACAGGTTTGAGGTTAAATTATATTTTTTGTAAAGTTTTGTTTTTAAAGTAAATAAAATACTAGTGAAGAGTTTTTAATTACAAATAATTAATGAATTCAATAAATTTAAATAAGAATTCACATATTATTGTTTTTTAACTTATAAAACATTTTTTTTATTTATTTGACTTAGAACAAATTCCGACTTTCCAATTTTGTTTAACCTTTTACAAGTATAACAAAAAATTTGATGTAACTTTAACATTACAAAGATTATTATTTCTGGTGTTGTATGCAAATATTTCTTGGCTTGTGTTACTTGAGAACACTTTGATCATTTAAATATATATCAACTGTTTAGTGGTATTATTTCTTTTAAATAAATGGAAGCTTTCACGAATTTCCACAGGGATGCCAAGAATTTGTTGATTTGCCCTGATACTATCCATTGCGGGCGGGCATTATATGCTCATTGTTAAATCGCATTCCTTTTCTGTCTCATCCAGGGAACTACCTAACAAAAGTAAATAGTTAAACTTCCAATTTTAAACTGAAAGTCTCTATTTTGAATACAATTACATTTTTTTTATCAACTAGTTCAAAAATATTTTCCTATCCAGATAAAATAATGAGAAAATGTTGAAACTATTTTTTTTTAAAGATTTGAATTACTTATTTAAGTATAATTTTTCTGTACTTTAGGTGCAAGGGAGTGATGAAGAAAGTAGCTCCGAAGAAGAAGAAGAAGGTGCAAAGGTAAAAGGGAAAAAAGAAGACAAATCTGGAGTTTACGTCCCGCCAAAACTTGCCGCTGTTCATTATGGTAAGCCTTGAAACGATTCATTAAATATGAATAACTCAAAATAATAGTGAAGGAAAACTGTAAATGCAGAATTTTTTCAAATAAATTTCTGTTGAGAAAGACACTATTCTAATTTTAAGTATGCTTAAGAAAATAATAGTCTTATTCCTGCATTAAGTCACTATACATTCCATTGGCCAAAAAAGTAGTTCTCCACCAGAATGCACTTTAAAAACAATAATTCATGTTTAATAAAAATTTTTAAATTAGTTTCAAAATGCAGATATATTTTGTATCCCTTAAAGATAAAACTGGATTTGAAAGATAGACTGGTATTTCTTTAGAAATTTTACTCTATTAAACAAAAGCAAGTATAGTTAATATAATTTTGTGACACATTTTTTCTTTTGATTTATCAGTTTTGTAAATTAACAATGTAAAATTTTAATTTTTGTAGACGATGATGATAAACAGTCGACACGCAAGCAGAAGGAACAAGAACGAGCTAGGAAGAGAGCTTTACACAGTTCTGTTATTCAAGAGCTTCGGGATGAATACCTCGATACTCCGGTAGAAGTAGCCCACTCGAGTTCGTTGAAAGCTAAACTAAGCCGACGACAACAACAAAAGAAAGAGTATGTTTAGTTAAACCATTTAGTTTTTATATTTACCTACACGTTACTTTAACATTCTCCTAACATGATAGGGACATTTAAAATAATTTTTTTTTAACTATTTGGTAAACTAATCAATATTAAAATTTTTTAAGAACTAAATTAATTGCTGTTTTTAAAACTGCTAAAGATGGTGGTAATTATTGTTCTATTATACTTTGCACTAGTATGGGGTAAACGCTCATAATTTCAAAATACAGGATGGGTCATTTATTTGTTGGTCTTCCATATTTTCTAAATTCGTTAAACTACGGTGCCCAGTTCCCTAAATTGTAAATACTATATTAGTGTAGCCTAAATGCATTTTCAAGATTGTATGCCCAGTATGTAATATTATTTCATGGATTGTGGATTATGAGTGAATGGAGGGCAAATAAATGAATCGAGTGGACCTGATAGTTTTAACTTTGTCCTTAAATAAAACCTTTAAAAAATTATATGGGTCAAAGTCACAAAACGGGACAATTTCAGTCCCTTTAAAAAAAAAAAAAAAAAATATGACGAAAATAAAAATGTTTATATTTCTGAAACACTTTTTTCCTTCTCACTAGACAAATTGCATGATAAAAAGTTACTATTTTTAGTGACTAAAATATATTTCCTTTCTAAGAAATACAAATCGGTCACTGTCCTTGACCAGCTATCTTAAATATTGAATGTCAAATAAACAAACAAGGAGAACGATAATCACGGCAAAAACGGCATAGAATAAACGTTTAGGTTATGTGATGACTAATACATAACCAATATTCGAGCAGAGGACAAGATAACTATGTTTTTTTTCTTATTCAACACTTGTCCTTGAAACAGCTAAACAAAGGCCGACTAAAGTATAAACCTGCCTTTACGTTATCGATCGCTATAGAATTGACGCGATCAGTAGTCTATTGGAAGTTTATTAGTGAACTTCAACTGCTGGCTTAGTTGAAATAATTTCAATTTGTTAAATCTTCGAAAAATCACCTAAATTTAAGGAAACTAATAATATGGAAACTTAATTGCATGACAAAACGGTCACGTAAATATTTTAAGTGTATATTAAAATGTTGCAGTAACCAACGTGCCTAGTTAGTTGCGCATTCATTGTCTTTATCCTAAACTCAATAGGACAAACCTATGTTACCTATTAATGCTAATTCACCGAGTTTTACTTGAAAATTACAAAGCGGTCACGTGCAAATCGGTAGCGTGACCAACATGGTATTATGTGACCATTTTGTTTATTTACCACTTTTAGTAATTATATATCCTTTGTTTGTGTTATATCTGGAATTATTAAAGATTTTGTTATTAAAGATTGTGTTGTTATACATATTAACTCAAGAAGTTACTAACTTTGTTTTTTTAAATATTACATTATTATAGCCAATCAGTACTTTGTTATGATTTTTCGGTTGCTTTGTTTATTTCAACACTAAAAGCTGCTTACCCTAACCATTGTTTGTTTTAATTATAAAAACAACTATTTTACTTGTCTTCCAGCATTTTCTAATCACAAATTTAAATCATTATCAAAACGGCCTCGATCACTACCGCGCGGTCACGATCGATACCATTCGGTCACGATCGCTACTACCCGGTCACGGCCACACAAATCGGTCACACACACGAAATCGGCAGTATATGTTTGATTTCAAAATCTGATTGTATAATTTTTATACAGAATTATTAAATGAATGTTATTGGGTATATTAGATATTATTAATTATACTTTTAAGCTATCTCAAAGTAATATTTTGCCGATTTAGCAAGCGTGACCGATTTGTATCCATTAATGCTTCGGTACACTAAAAGTCCATAAAAAAATTGAAATTCATAGAAATTAGCTCAGCTACATATGGGATAAGGTTCCTGAACATGTTATTTACCTAATATGCTATTTATTTATATAAAATCAAATACTTAATTTTAATTTAATTTTTTTTTTTAAATTGTCCCATTTTGTGACTTTGACCCTTATATACTTTAAACTACTATTACTGTCAAACACAGTTTTTTCTATATTTTTATCTTCCAACAGCATCAGAATTTTTGTGTTTTAAATTGAAGCTAAGTTTATTTTATTTTATATTTATCTGGTAGTTGTTTTTTTCTGAGCATTTGAACAATATGTTTAATTTCCTTCCTTATATCCAATTTACGTAAAAGTGAATAATATTCTGATTGAAAACTATGTAAGTAGGTTTGACTGAAAATGTTTCCCGATCTCCTCGATAAATTATTTTCAAAAGCTTTTTACTTTAAAACAAATTTTGTATAACCAATCTAACAAAATATCCTGTCAATTTATTGTGGGCATACATGATGTTTAGAATATCCATAATCAATACAACACTAACGATCGAAGGTACTTGGTGAACTCCATTTTAATGAAAAAAAAAACAAACACAATTTTTAGTTAATTCTACGAATTTATTGAGCCTTTTGCCGACCATGGTTTCGCCAGCGACGGCATTTACAAGGCAGCTTATCACAGACTAAGAAAAATATAGAAAACAGACATAAACATATTACAAAAAATAACAACAGTCACTTAGTTAACAAACAAAAATAAAAGGAAATATGGTCATAGGGGAGACAATGGTTTAAGCAAGGGTGAGTTTGACATGGAATTTTCCAATTAATTTAATTTTTTACTTTTTTCATTGACTTGGTGGAAAATCTAAAAATTAACGTTATTGAAAAATCTTTCACTAATGAATTTTTAACTTTTAAAGAATTAACTTTTATAAAACAATTTGCTGTAAATAATGAATATAATGTTAAGCTTATAGAAAAAATGTTAAAAATTAAATTAAAAAATAATTCTAAATTACTTATATTCCCAACAGATGTTTCTAATAAAACCACACCAAAATGGCGTAGAATTAACTACATTGGTAAGGTTAGCTCTGTAGTTGGTAATGTGTTAGAAAAGAAAAAACACTGTAAATCAGCTGTAAGAACAATTTAGGGAAAATGTTAGTAAATTGTAAGGATAAAATAGATAACATATAATAGATAAAATAAACGGTACCAGGAACTGGCACATACTTTCTCACAAACACATTTAAATTACTAAACAGATTCACTGTGACTTGTAGGGTGGGGTTGGAGAGTTTTTTTATTAAAGTTGGAGATTAACTAATAAACATTATTATTATTATCTAGAGAGAAAACTATTCGATCGATTTCGAAAAAATTTGCACCAAACACGTCAATTAGGTCTTTATAGAAGCATGTAAAAAGGTTTTGACATTTTTTTAAACAACCCGCTTTATGGCCAAAAAACCCCCAAAAATCAGTTATTATTATTATTATTATTAGCTAAACGAGAATTTTTAGAAAGATGCGGGTTTTTGTATATGGTAGGGCACATTAAAGGCTACAAATAAGCCAAAATTTATCAAAATCGTTAAAGCCTTTTTTTTTTATAAAAAAATTATAACTGATTTTGGGGGGGTTTTTTGGCCAAAAAGGGGGTTGTTTTTCAAAAATTTTCAAAACCTTTTTTTGTGCATCTATTCAGGCCTACTGGACATGTCTGGTGCAAATTTGGTTGAAATCGATTGAATAGTTTTCTCTCTAGCTTTGTATACTTTTATTAAAGTAGGCGATTAACTAATAAATATTATTATTATTAGCTGAGAGAAAACTATTCAATCGATTTCGAACAAATTTGCACCAAACACATCAATTAGGTCTTTATAGATGCACGTAAAAATGTTTTGAAAAATTTTGAAAAACAACTCCCTTTTATGGCCAAAAAACCCCTAAAAATCAGTTATTATTATTATTATTAGCTAAACGAGAATTTTTAGAAAGATGCGGGTTTTTGTATATGGTAGGGCACATTAAAAGCTACAAATAAGCCAAATTTTATCAAAATCGTTAGAGCCGTTTAAAAAAAAAAAACTGATTTTTTGGGGGTTTTTTGGCCAAAAAGGGGGTTGTTTTTCAAAATTGTTCAAAACCCTTTTTCGTGCATCTATACAGGCATACTGGACATGTCTTGTGCAAATTTGGTTGAAATTGATCGAATAGTTTTCTCTCTAGCTTTGTATACATACAGACATACATACAGACATACAGACATACATACAGACAGAATACAGACAGACATTTTGTAAAAACCAATTTTTTTGGACTCAGGGGGTCCCAAAACGGATATTTCCACAAAAATCTCAACATCATTTTTTTTTGCGATCACTATACTTTCTCTATACTATAGTACTGTATAGTGAGAAAGTAAAAGTGGTGTTTATAAACTGACTTGTAACATTTGTAATGCAGCCTATGTAGTCCAAACACGCCATAGTTTTAAATGAAGGCAAAGTGAACATGAAAGAAGTTGGCGGTTGGGTTATAATGACCCTAGTTTTTCCAATCATTTAAAAATTCATTTAGGACAAATTTTTCAACAATGTTAATTTTAAGATTCTCCATGTCAATGAAAGAAGTAGGAAATTAAATTAATTGGAAATTTTAGAAATTAAAAGATTATTTTGTAAAGACTCCAACCTTGTAATAAATGACCAGGCAGAATTCATGTCAAACTCACCCTTGCTTAAAACAATTGTCTTCCCTTTGACCATATTTTCCTTTACTTTTATTTGTTAACCAAGTAACTCTCTTTTGCAATATGTATATGTCTATTTTCTATATTTTCCTTAGTCTGTGATAAGCTGCCTTTTTAAATGCCGTCGCTGGCGAAACCATGGTCGGCAAGGCTCAATAAATTTTGTAGAATTAACTAAAGATTGCGGTTTGTTGATTTTTTCCCCCCATTTATAATAGAATTATTTTTAAAATAATACATTGCAATATCACTTAACTTATTATTATCGTAAAAATCTTGGAGTATGGCGTTAATTGTTTTACCTTGACTAGCTAGCTGTAATTCATTAATTTTTTTTAAACACAAATAACAATTATACATCATTAAATTATCTCTAACCTGACTATTAATGCAAAACATATTTGAATAAATCTTAGACCTAGTAATTAGTTGGTGAATGATATATGGGCTGGTTGGTGGATAATATTACGAAGATGAATTTAAATTTAGGATCTTAAATAAATCAAGCGAATGTCTTTATGAATTGATTTGATGTTAAGAGTGTGGTATAAGTATGAAATGTTGAAAAATTTTATGTTAAAATTTCCTAAAGTTCTTGATATATTATTATATTGATAGAGGCTTTTTAAAATTCCACTCATCACGTTTCTGAAGGTACTATTATTTAGTACCAATACAATGGTATGATGTTCTGAACAATTAATACAAGTTAAAATTATAAAGTTACATTCTTGGTGTTCTTTTTCCTTCAATGGTACTTTTTGTAACTCCTCTTATAGCTCTTTGGTTTTATCTTCTCATTCTGTAGCCTCTACTTATTAATATTACATTGGTTACTATTACGATGCATGCTAAAGATGGGGTATGGTAAAAATGGACAATGATCCTTTAATAAGTGATCATGACTTCTTTGGGTGCGTTCTGGGTCTGGTGGTCTATTAAATGTTCTCCTGAAGCTATTTACTTGTTTTTTAATTGGTATTTGAATTTCGGTTCTTAAAAGTTATATTTAAAATATATAAAAACAAACTTGTTTGTTCCAGATATGAAGAAACTTATTTTACCCGTCTACCAACATCTCGTAAAGATAGACATAAATCTCGGCAAGTAACAACTATGGGTAACCTTGGAGATCAGCTGACTCATTTTGAGGACATCAGAGCTTTAGAAGGAGTGCATACAACTTCGGGACAAAAAAAGAGAAAAGCAAAGGGAACAAAATCAAAAAAACCAAGTAAGCAATTGAGTTTTGCAATTTGTATTTCTGAAGCTTTGTACATAACGGAAGTAAATAAAGTAATCAATATTTCTTTCTTCTATTTTGTTACAGAATCAAAGAAGAGGAAATTTCATTGAACTTGATCCCAGAACATTGTGTAATTTATGTATAATAAAACTAATACTCTTATATTTTAATGTTTTATTTCTAAACCTGAAAACAAAAACACCTAATATTTCTAGTTGGGGGCTTCCAATCTGCAGATTATAAAGTTTATGTAGAGATTATAGAGTACAGTAATCCCGACAGTAGGTTCTGACAAATTGCCGCGAATAGAGAAAACTAAATCTTTATAGGAAAAGGGGGTTATGTTCTTGACATATAGAAAATTTTAAAACATTATGTACTAATACCTATGATTAATTTATTTACATAAGATATAGGCAGTTGTTGTTATACGCTGTCCGGTTTTACGGTAAAAAAAGTCCTTGAAAGGTTTAGTATTTGAGCTGAGTTGTTTGGAGGGTAGAATTGATGATAAGTTATTGGAGCGTTGTTCGTCATCTCACTCTCCCCTTAAGGTCAGTGCTCTCATAATTGTACCTTTACCCATCCCTACTTGCTCGTTCATTGTCTGGGTTTGTCTATTTTTAGAACTTAACGTCAATTTTTGTCAAGGCATCAAACTATCGTTCGCCGTCAGTAGCGAAAATATTGGTTACGAGTGATAAAACGTAGTAAAAACTTAATTTTTTTCAAAATATTTTACTGTAATTTTAATAAAGCCTTTAAAATTAATTTGATTTGCAGTACACTATATTGATGTTTCCAACTAAATCACAGTATGCCATTGACCTTCATTTGCACAAGTCCACTTGTATTCACGCAGAGGTGTGTTGTAGGGAAATCCCATCTTGTATGTTTTGTTGTATTTGCGAGTGTTTCGCCGACATGGTATTTATACAATGCTATTAAATTTGTGCAATAATAATTACAGTGCTACACTATAAAAATTTACAAATTTTGCATGTACTTTATAGCTATTTATACAGTATTTTTTATTTTTTTAGCGACCGCGAATACCAAGTCCGCGAATGTCGAGGGATTACTGTAGTTACATTCTAGAGTTAGTAATCGGCGGTGTACAACAATATCAACAGCCCACTTTTATAACGTGTCAAGAGTTCAGAACAGGATTGCTTGTGTAAAGGAATGAAAACAATTCCCATAGTTTTTACGATACATTTTCATGAATTTTCTTTTAAAATTAATTACTAGTGCAAATAGAAATTTTCAACTAAATTGATCAACAAGTTGATCTTTGAAAAAGGTTAAGCGTAAAAATATTGTGCATCGTTGCTATTATAACCCACATACATGGCAATTTTTATGAACAGAGTTTGTTTCAGTTTTTCTACATGTAGTTTGCCCCTTCACATATTGTCTAAGAGTAAGCATGTAATTGTTTTACAAAAATATGGTAGTTTTTGATTCCAAAGATTCAGGTCAAGACCATTTGTGTTCTGTGTCTGTAATTTAAATTTTACACTTTTTTAACTAAGGAACCAATTAATATATTTCAATTAAATGAAAACTGTTTTGTTCAAGAGTTAATGTCACGGCCAGAGTAAAATTATCAGGTAATTTGAAATTTCAATATTTTAACCACTTAATTAATATATGTTGAGACACTGGATAGATTAAATAATTACAATAAAGAATTTATATGAATGATTATTACTTTTTATCAATGAATATTGTGAACAATAAAATAGGAAAAATATCATTCAAATAATAAAATTTTGAATTTGAAAAATAATAAAAAGTTCGGTTATACATCTATACTAGAACTCGCTAACTTGCAGTAATGAGTTAACTGTGTTAATTTTATTTAGTATTAAATAGTTAATACATTTGGACACAAAGAATATAAGTAAGCTGCTGACCCAAGAATATTAATTCTGATAGTCCCAATAGAATAAATAGCCACATATAATATTTTAATTGAAATAAATTAGATAATGGTATATATATGTTCTCTTGATTATCCAGCGTCTGAATAATTAATAAGAAAAAAAATTAATTGTTGATAAAACAGCTGTAGGGCTACACCACACAGAACACTTAAACAAATAATTTTATAATACAAGATATTAGAAATGCAATGCTAGCCTAATCTAATTTTCCTTGAGAAGTAATGAATATTTATACTAACTTTTAAGTGCTCGCGCTATTTGATTTCACATGCGCGATCGCAAGGCGGCACTTTGGACGCTTAGCTTTGTTTTTAGTTTTTAGATTTTCCATTGAATTTCCACAAAAGAAATATTAAGCATATCAATGGATATCATATAATACACGTGCACAATTATACAAATAATTTGAAGATTAAATAATTTTGCAGTACAAAATTTTTAAAACAGATTAACCTTCAAGCGCTCACATGGCCGAAATTTTGGCCCCATTTAAAAAAAAATTTAGCTGAACTTTAACTGACACATCTAGCCACACAAAACCTACAGGGTATTCTTTAATTACATATTAGATACACATAATATACCAAATATAATGGAATACTATAAATATTTGAAATACAGTAACTACTTACATTTTTGTCTATCGCTGCAGTGAAATGTTTTAAAACAAGTGATCGCAAGACAGTAACTTGGCCATCAGTGGATGTATTCATGTAAAGGAAAAATAATACAGAGTTACAAAAAAATCCCGTTTTTTTTCTTGCCTTACCTCGTATTCTATATGATCCTCCCTCATTCTTATTGATATGTTTCAGTGTCAATAGATCAACAGGCCCAGTCTGTTGTTTAACCTTAAATAATTCTATTACCTTACTAAGTTCTGTTATTTGTGTATCAAAAGCGCAAAGGGTAATTTGATGCTCTAGAGCGGCGGTTCTCAATCTGTGGTACGCGTACCACCGGTGGTACGCGGGAACGTTGACAGTGGTACGCGAGCGTAATTAGAGTCAGAGAGAAACAATGCATATTGGCGACGGCGAGCGAGCGGCGACACGCTGAGATTCGTCACGGGAGGGGGAATCGCAGTGCCATACGGACCGTGACTACCCCCAGTCAGAGTTGCCAACCATAGTGATTTATCCCTAGAATTAGGGAAATTTTATGGCTTTTAGGGACTTAGGGATATTTTATTTAAAATCTCTATATTCTAGGGATTTCTATTCAACACAAAATGTTAGTTCACAAATTCTTATTTCTTTTTACTTTTTACGATCTTGTGTTCTTATTTTATGTACTTTGTGTTTCTCTTGCACCTAGACACGAATTTCTTCAGAACTTCGTGCATCTAGCACAGAATTATTGTGATTTTTTCAGTTGATTTAATTTGTGAACTGTGCTTGGCATGGACCATGAATATGTTAAAAGATAATTTGTTTTGTGCTAATATCTATAGATCTCTTATAAAATTACAACCTTACATTTTAATTTTATTCTTAAAACTTAGGGCTGCGTAAGCAAAAGCAGCTTGGATTCAAATCACAAATAAACGCAGCTTAACGTAAAACGGGGAAGTGTGAAGGTTATATTTTCTCTTTTCGTTTGAAAACAATGGAATTAAATTCAGATTCAGACGCTAGGTAGGTATTTTAGGAGTACCTAGATTGGATGATTTCCATTGCTTACTCTTTCAGTAACAATGCTGGACCAAGTACGTCAGTTAAAAAATTGAAAATAAGGCACCAAGCAAAAGATGAAAAAGGAGAATTTGTATAAAAAATAGATATTAGATAAGTCATTAAACAGCTGTTTTGATGATTCCTATTATTTAACAGAGATATATGTAGAAGGTACTCGTAAGAGATGTGTTTTCTCTTTAAATTATACTTTTTCATGGTTCCTATATTATTTTAGTTTTTAGGACATATTGTACCTACCTAGTTAATCCAAATATCTGCTTAGTTTCATTTTTTTTGAAAAATATATGTTTTTTGAAAGTCTTATGTTTTATGCTATTTTTTAAAACTAGGGACTTCTAGGGATTTTTTTAACTCTGGTTGGCAACACTGCCCCCAGTCGAGTTATACACTTCGTTGGCGCCGAACGTTCTTACAGCTACCTGCTTAGCAAGCATAACCAGCAAATTGAAGCGTTGTTGTTTCGTGTAGTTTGTGATTTTATTTCTCAGTGCGAATTTAATAAAGTTCAGTGTTATTAAATTGCTAATTGACGGACAGAAATGGATAAGTGGTTAGTGCGTCCTACGTGTGTTAGTTCTAAAAAGCAACGAACATTGTCGCCTAGCAAAGAAAATCCTGTTGCCGTAGTCTTAGATGTCGAGCAACCAAGCTGTTCCTCAACTTCCACACCATTGATTCAAACGTCCGAGAAGAACAAGAAATCAGCAAAACGTAAATATGATGAAAAATATTTATCGTTTGGTTTTACTTTTATTGGAAGTGTAAGTGAGCCTGTTCCACAGTGTGTTATTTGTTTGGAAACTTTGTCAAACCACTCAATGAAACCATCTCTCTTAATGCGACATTTTAACACCAAGCACTCCAATCTCAAAAACAAGTCTATAGATTTTTTTAAACGGAAAGAGTCGGAGTTGAGAGTAAACAAAACAGCAATCACATCATTTACGGGTTTGAACACTAGGGCTGTTGAAGCTTCATACAAGGTTAGTCTTAGAATTGCACAAGAACTAAAACCTCATACAATTGGAGAAACTTTAATTTTACCAGCAGCTAAGGACATTGTCTCCACACTTATAGGAGAAAAAGAAGGAAAACAACTTGACGTCGTTTCCTTGTCTGATAGCACAGTTTCAAGAAGAATATCTGACATGGCTTCAAATGTAAAAGAAATTTTACTGAATAAAGTGAACAAAAGCAAATACTTTGCAATTCAAATAGACGAAACTACAGATATTACAAATTTGGCTCAGCTTTTGTGCTATGTTCGGTATGAAGACGAAAATGAAGTCGGTGAAGATATGTTGTTCTGTGAATCTTTATCAGCTCATACAACTGGGGAAGATATATTTGGTAAATTGAATGAGTTTGTGCTCAAGAATGGAATTGATTTCAAGAAATGTGTGGGTATATGCACGGATGGTGCAGGAGCTATGACAGGAGCTCACTCAAAGTGGATTAGTATCAAAACTAAAAAGGGAAGCTCCACAGGCGCAGCATATTCACTGCAGCCTTCACAGAGAAGCGCTTGTAATGAAACGATGTCCTGCAGATTTGAAAGTTGTTTTGAACGAGGCTGTAAAGACGGTGAATTTTATTAAAAGCAGAGCATTGAATTCACGCCTTTTTCACAATTTATGTGAAGAAATGGATAGTATTCATAAACAATTACTGCTTCACACCGAAGTTAGATGGCTATCAAGAGGAAAGGTGTTGGCTCGAGTGTTTGAGTTACGGCACGAGATTTTCATTTTCTTGACGGATTCTGATTTTGAGCTGCGTAATCGTTTTACCAATGAACTATGGCTGTGTCGGTTGGCTTACTTGGCTGACATTTTCACTAAACTCAACGATGTCAACAGAAGTCTCCAAGGAACTTACAATACTCCTTTTCGGGTATGTGACAAAATTAATGCATTGAAACAAAAAATCAACTTTGCGGACGATGAAGCAAAGAAAGGCAAGGTTTCACTTTTTCCCTCTCTTGGCACCTTTGTAGAAGAAAATGAGCTTCCACTTAGTAGGACAGTACTTAGTGACATAAGTGAACATTGTAATGTGTTGAAGGCAAATTTGAGCAAGTACTTCCCAGAAAACTTTGCGAAGCATTTATGGATGAAAAACCCTTTTATTGACGTCAAGAAGTTGGCAATCCCAGAAAATTTCTCAACAGCTGAAAAAGAGCAACTGCTCGAGTTAAATTGTGATTCAGATTTGAAGGAAGTGTTTAATCAAACAACCCTAATTGACTTTTGGATTCAAAGACGCCAAGACTACTATGAAATCGCCGACAAAGCAGTAACATTTTTACTGCCTTTTTCAACATCCTACTTATGGGAAGCTGGCTTCTCTTCCCTTCTATACCTCAAAAACAAGTATAGAAATAGACTGGCCTGTGTTGAGAATGACTTGCGTTTAAAACTTAGCCCAATCTCACCGAACATTGCAAGTTTGAGCAAATCATTATAAGCACACCCATCTCATTAATTTGTGTAAGAAACAATTTCTTTGTTTTTATATTTTGTTCTTTATCACGTTTATTTTCATTCTTCTTTACCAAATACTTATTTTTGTTTTTATAATTGAGCTTTATTTTTGCTTTCAAAATGATGCGTATTGGGAGAAGAATGTAAAATTTTACTACACTAATAATATTTTTAAAAAAAGTAGTACTTGGTAATTTGAATTTATTGATAAGCTAAAAAAAGCTTGCAAAAAACTACTTAACAATTCTTAAATTAACAAATATTCTCATGCACAACATTATTATTTTTATATCAGTGGTACGTGAAAATACCATTTTATAACAAGTGGTACGCCACCAAAAAAGTTTGAGAACCGCTGCTCTAGAGGAAGGTGTTTCATGGATAGAAGAGATTCAATTTCTTAACAACATTTTTCTTGAAAGTTACAAAATATGGGTATAAGTTTAATTACCGGTACCGTAAATTCTGTAATGAAAATTTAATTTTGCGTCTGTTTCTACAGCATAAAGGTATTTTTTTTCATTCAACAGCAATACTCCTTTAGATTTAGATCGCTAGTGGAAAAAGGGATGCAATTTACAAGAAAAATTGTGAGCGAGCAAGTGAAAAGTAGGACTACTTTCATCCAGTAGTAAGTTTTACATTACTAATAAAATAAATACAAGTTTGTAATAATAAACAACTGTTTTTAATAAAGAGTGTTTTTTTCGTAACCTTTTCATAGCACAAAATATTACTGGTGAGGAGAACAACGTTCTAACAACAAAGCCAATGCCGTAGTAGAATAACCTTGCAACCAAAATCGGAACGTTTTCGACGTAAAACGCTAATATCTCCGCTGTATGATACAGTATGAATATGAAACTTTGTAAATACTGGAAACTTGATTAAAAGAACGTAATTTTGCAATAAAAAAAATTAAATAAGAAAATAAAACATGTAAACAGTATTTTTGGCTTCCTGAAAAATTTCATTGTTGACAGTTAGGCAGTCCGCACACGGGTTGTTGCCTATGTTATGCGTGAGAGAGGCGTTAGACAATCGTCAAATCGACAATTGTTGTTTTACGACCGCACACAGGTCGTCAAGGAATCGACAGTATGCTCCATTCCAACTTTCAGTGTTATGTTTACAACATCAATCATTAAAATTTCTTGTGAACTTGATGTTTTAAATATGAGTTATAGAACTAATATAATATAAGTTATAAAATTTGTTTTAAGGTTAGAAAGTGTGTATAAATTAATACAAACTTTTATTAACAATATATTTGTTTATACAATTTTAAAGAAGAGATACCTATTCGTTTAACTTCGGAAACATTCGTACATCTTCGTATAACCATTGATCATGAGTAATAAAATAGATCATGCATGCCTACGGCGGCAGTATGGCGAAAAAAAGGTTGTCGGGAAAATATTGTATGATCGCGCCGCGGGTTAGCGCTAGGGAGAAATCATTCAAGGCATTGGTGCTACACACCGCTTTCGTCGTTTCCCCCATAGATCGCGCCACTATCGTCGAATTTCCAGTGGATTGAAATAATGCATTGGATCGGAGTTCTATTAGAATATCCAAATACAATGGTATAACATATTCGATTATTAATTTCTTCACTATAATATAATTCAACTTCTAAATCATTTGATCTATTAATATGAAATAAAAAGAGATTAAAAGATAATATTTGTATCTTTATTTAAATATGTAATAACATATATAATACATTTTTTTAACAAATAGTCCTACAGTTTTATATCCTTATAATATATGATATATATATATATAGGATATGACTGTATTTAAAAAAATAAAATTATCTTTTGCCAATTTCCACCTACCGGTACACTTTCTCTACAAAATTTTTTTCTCGTATAACTAGGTTAATCATAAATTCTCTTTATTTTTCAACCTCCCCTTCGAAGTGAATGTTTGCAACCATCCACGTGCAAAATCGTTAGGCAGTCCGCACACGGGTCGTTGCGCTATCGTCAAGTTAAGCTTGAGGGCTGCAGTGCACAACGCTTGAAACGCACCTACAAAGAAACGACTACGCTTCTCACTCTTAACGCCCCGTTAGCGGTCCCTCAATCATTTACCTAGGCAAGAACGACCAGGCGAACAAATAACGCTTCCTTGACGATAGCACAACGACCCGTGTACGGACTGTCTTAGAACGTTATACGGCGGAGCCATTCAATTCTTAATCACTGACCAATTTTTCACCATATATTATGCTATTTGATGGCAATTTTTATATAAATGGATGTAAAATTTTAAATAATTGTATTTTAATATTAATATTGTATTTATGTGAAGTATTCGAAAAATGTATTAAAATTCTCTTTTTTATAGCAATTAATATAATATGTAGGCTATAACGTATTATATCATAGAGTTACTTTATTTATTATTACAAATCACATAAAAAGTTTAGACTAGCCTTAATTATTAGTGCTCATTTTAACTGTGCCCTTAACATTTAGTTCTCTGTAAATAACTTTGTTCCCTAATTTATTTATAACGTTTCAATTTTAAAATTAATTTGCGAAATGTAACGTTTAACCACATGTCGCAGTTCCCTGAACGCAGGAAGGCACCCAATCATCTGGTAACGGATGTTAAAAGTTTGGTACAAACAAATGTATAACCTAAAAAATGGATTTGCACTGTGCAGGTTATGCCGGGAGTTAGGTCTTTTTAAAGTTTAATTAATATTGGTAGGGAACTTATTAACATTATGATATAGTAATCAAAAGGATTATTATGTTTTCGCGTACTGCGATTGCTATAAATCTTTTTGGTTTGACGTTTATTTTAGCCAACTACGTCTTGAAACCAAATAAATCTTTGTTTTTAGCTTTGCAAATAGTTTTACATTCAGCTGTAATTGACTGGGGAATTTTATGTGTACAAATAAGTCTTGTTATTTCTTTGTTGACATGTACTTACATTTGTATTATGTGTGTATTCGTTAAAGTTCGCACAGGAAAACCACCCGTTGGAAAAATGAGTATAGCTTACAAATTTAAACTTCAAGAAGATATCCAAAGTTCGGTTTTTGAAGATATAAAAACAATATTTCCTTCATTAAAAATTGTGCATTTATGTTACTCCAGTTTAACGGTGAGTGATGACATTTTATTGTTATTTTTACTACTGTAGAAATAGGTGAAATGTCAGAATACGGTACTACTAGCCTACACAGTCTCCAGTCACAGTTTGTAGCACTTTTTACATACCTAAAAATCTGGTAAAATTTATCTCATAGTATTGCGGCAAAGATGCCAAAACCTAAAAAAATAGCCTGAATTATTTACTTACCATCTTTAGTCATAGGGGTTGGCTATTATGTTGGTAGCACTTCTTACTTTCCTTAAAAAGTTATGAACTTATGGCAAAAAATCTTTTCCTGATGCTACTATTTGAACAACTAGTGGTATTCTATAAGTTCTCCGGAAAATAAGTAAAAATGAATCGGCGCAAGTTTACTATTCGACCCTAGGTTAACCTATGGCAACAGAAATGCAAGAATAATAATAAAAAAAAAAAATTAACCTGTAGGTTCTAACCTACAGTATTTAGTTACAGTATGTTTACCTGTATTCAACATTTAACAGTAGAATGTAAAACATGATCGTCAAACACAAAAATATCAGCCGAAGGTCGTGTAGTAAATTTATGCCAGGGAGAATTTGTCAGTTTAGTTATTAAAAATATTTTTGTTAGTATTAAGTATTAGTTTAAAATTCTCTGATGGGCGTAACTTTACTATTCGACTCTAGCCTAATATTTTTGCAGACAACGACGTTGTTTTACATTCTACTGTTAAATGTTGAATATAGGTAAACATACTGTGACTAAATAGGTTAGGTTAGAAACTTTTAGGTATTTTTTAAAATTATTTTTGCATTTCTGTTGCCATAGGTTAGCCTAGAGTCGAATAGTAAAGTTGCTCCCCTCTGATGATAGTATCTTGGTTACTGAAATGTGCATCAGGGGACTAGAGTAACCTCCAGTAAATTTTTACTAGTTTATTAGTGTTGTGTTATTTACTGTTGTGTTATATACTGGACGAAAGTTTACATTACGCTCCTCACCATGTTGCTGCATGGTGTATATACGCAAGAAAATGTTCTAATACATAATATGGTAATGTTCAATTTTCTAAACGCCTTAAATAAATGAAAACAGAAAATAAAATTTAAAAAAATAATGTAATTAATTACAGCCTAAACAAAAAATAAAAAACTTTAAACTTAAACTCAATTCACAACTTATTTAACTCTGGAAATACAAGTATATTTTCAGTGACATCGAACTGAGCATGCAAACATAAAATTTAAAACGATTGCCGGACTCCGTTATTCCTACAACTTAACATCACTTAATGAAACACTTGTGTAGGTAACAAAACTTGAACACACACAATTTTTACTTTATAAAATTCTAAAGGGTGAGCCATAAAACCAACCTATTTTTGTATTGTAATTCCTCAGCTGTTATAATTGTTGGAGAGTTCATTGTTGCGGCAAATAACTGTTTGTTAATGCTATTTTGATGTTCGTTAAGATGGATCATTAGATGTTAGCGCATCATCGTGCTTTTGTCATAGAGTCATTTTTCAAACGTAATGAATCTGATTTCTACACAACGTTGGTTTCGTGCTCACTTCAACATCGGTCGTCATGGTGCCAATCCAAGTCGTAAAACTATTCTAAGGTGGGTTGATAATTTCTGGAACACGGCTTCTGCACTCAAAATCAAACCTAGTGGCAGACCTCGGACAGTTCGAACGCCGGAAACATTGAAATGGTTCGCGCAAGTGTGCTGCAGGATCTTAAGTGCTCAGCCTATAAACACAATCAACAAACAATCGACTGCTTTGGCAATTTCGAATACTTCTGTCAGCAGAATATTGCATTTGGATTTAAATTTCCATTTATGAAAAAAATCTCAAATATAATAGGTAGGCCTACCGTATTCAAAAGAGCATTTTGTTCTATACTAGATGTTGTGACAAAAGAGTCCAAAGTGACTGTAAAAGATATTTTACTACAGGAACTCTTGCTTCAGAAAAGAGTGGCAGAGATCATACATCCCATCTTTTTGTAAATAAATAAAATGAAGTCAAATCTTTTATTGTAGAAAAATTACTGCAGAGTGTTAAATGAAATGAGGCAGTAGCCTACCTTCAAAGCTACCGGCCAATTTTACAATTTCAACTTTGTAATAATATTAACATAGAAAATAGACTTTCTGTTCCCTTTTTATATTAACTGACGGCAATTTAAGTTTTGGTTCTCCAGCCATAGATAAATGTTCAAAATGGATTAATCATGAACTAAAATTGCAGGCTGGAGATAAGTCATGTGAAGTAGAATATATGTTTCATAAAAAAAGAAGTGAAGCATTCTTTTTCTCTTATTAGGGAAAGTAATGAAGGGGAAATATTCATCACTTTTCTTTTGACTGCTAGAAAAAGTAAGTTTTCCTGAAAATTCCAGATCAGGATGCATACTATTGACTCCAATTTTATACCCATCAGTTTACAATCTGTGAAGGTATTTCAACAGACAAGCAGCCAAAAGATAAAGAGTTCATCTACACATGAACTGAAGCAGATGCTGCTGGAATCTTCTCAAATAGCATCTGCACTGCAGTCTACCACGGAGAACAAATTTCAAAGGCGTTTTGCCGATGGATACGGCAGCCAGACTAAGAATTCTTTTTATGATTATGTATTTGCTAGTAAACTATGCTCCACCCTATGTAGAAAATGTTCATCTAATTTTTCCGGTCCCTTACATTGAGCCATTCCTCGACATTTTTTTTGGGCGAAAAGAATTAGTATTAAAGGAATCTGACACTATTATAAAACTAGAGGACTATGTAAATGTGTTTCAAAATCATGGAACTGTCTGCAAACTATAACGTTAAGGCATTATAAATAAAATTGAGTTAATAAAAATAAAGTTAAGCGACAATAAAAATTTTAAACGGCCGCCATTTTGAAAATAATAAAACTATACCTACAGTCTTTATGTTTTGTTCACTTTTAAAACATTAGGTACATAATAAGATGTGTTTTCAAATCTGAACTCAATATCTTATTTACTTCCACAGCTAAGTTTTTTTTGTAAAAATACAAAATGGCGGATTGTTTTCAACAAAGTGTTTTAGGGCACTTGTTTATAGGAGCTTTTTTATTTATGTAAGGAACCCACTCCAGAAGTTTGGCGTCCTATTTAAGAAACACCCTATACAGTATATACACAAATTCTAACCACAAATTCTAACCAAACATTATTAACACTGCAGTGGTCGCGCGTTCTACTACTATTGTAGAACAGGTCAATATTTATTCCTGCTCTAAGCAGTTGGCAACACTTGTGGCCTTGAGAGTCAATGTACCTTCCCCTCACACCCTTCCATTTATCCCAGACTAGTTTGGCGCGTGTAGCTGTCATGTACTCAGCTTGAGATAAAAAATAATAGAGTGTTCTACTACTGTAGATCACGCGACTACTCGCGTTAAGTTCGTGTTTCGTTATTCTCGTGTATATATTTTCTATTTCCTTGTCCTTTTTGATAATTGAGTGATTATATACAATGATTGAAAATGTCGGAGCGTGACAGGGAGCAATTGCGAATATGGTTGGAGGAAGCAGACAGTGATATTGAAAGTGTGCTCGGTGTTCAGGATGAAGATGAAGTTGAGGAGGATGTAGTAGAAGAAACTGTAGAACACAGTGATACTGAAGAAATACCAGGACCAGAGGTAGAAGAGGAGAACGAGGAACCCGTGACAGTACAGCCTACTGTTGGAGCAACACGCACAGATGTCTGTTTAAGCGTGAGTTTTACATTGGAAGAGAAAAGAAAGAACCGTCTCACTGGTATCTAGAACCCCTAGTCCAACGAACTTCAAGAACACCCAATTTGAACATAATACCTGCTTCCCATAGGCCCGGGACTCAAGGAAATGCAACAAGTGCTTTAGCGTCATTGTCGTGTGTGATTCTTGATGATATGATTCGACATGTGTTTCATGCACAAACATCTACATAGATAACATAAGGAATAAATTTAGCACAGATAGAGATTATAAATTTACAGATGAGTTGGAAATCAAATCGCTGCTAGGCATTTTGGATATGTGCGGTGTTTTGAAATCAAGCAGGCTCAGTGTGTTTGAGCTCTGGGACAATAGTCGTGGGACTGGTTGTGTGAGGTCATCTATGTGACAATGAGTGAACTTCGATTCAAATTTCTAATTCGATGTCTAAGATTTGATGACGTATGTGACAGAGAACAACACAAATCTGAGGATAAATTAGTTGTTATTAGGATAATTTTTGACAAATTCGTCTCAAACTCTGCTAATGCCTTCAAACCGTCAGATTATATTACCATAGACGGACAGCTTGTGGCTTTTCGTGGAAAGTGCCAGTTTCGGCAATATATGCCGAAAAAACCCGCCAAGTTTTTAATTAAGACTTATGCCCGAGTATCTTCTTCCCACTTTTATGCCACTCATCTAGAAGTGTATGTAGGGCAACATTTCACAAGAGCAATGAAGTGTGTCGTCTAGTTGAACTGATAGTTGGGTCACATAGAAACGTAACTGCTGACAATTTTTTCTCATCGATCCCTCTAGCTACAATCCTTTTGCAAAAATCTCTGATTTATGTGGAAACTTTGAAACAGAATAAGCCGGAGATTCCTGAATGTTTTCTGCCGAACAAAAATAGGGATCCAAAATCTAGCGTTTTTGGATTTCAAGACAAGTGTACAGATTCCTCACACCAGCAATGCACCCCGAGAGGGGAAGTAAGGCCCGGTCCCCACGCTGTGTTTGTAGTGTCCAACGTCACCAGTACAACCTCAATAATAAAAAAAAATAGACCTCTGTTCTATACTGTACACCCTAGTTTGTCACTGTAATGTAACGGCAAATAAAAGTGATAAACACATTTTTCTTAGTGAATAGGACGTGTAAAAATTAGTTGTTTTATTTATAAATATATACAAGTGTCACAAAAAAAAAACCTTATCGTGCTATAATACAGGATCGGATTCTATGCATTATAATAAATTAAAATATTCAGAAACATTTTACGAATTCGGGTTAGTTTATTTTAGTTTTTTGTTAGTTTTTTATACTGGAAATATATGAACCAAGGGTTGACAAATCTTTTGCGCATGTGTTAAAAATTATGAGGAGAATGCGTTCTTGGAATCGACAAATAAAGAGAGCAGGAAGGCAGGAAATATTTCCTGAGATACCCTTCCCGTTACATCATCCTATTTACTTTTCCCACACAAATTTCGTATGTGTATTAACTAACTTTAACCTAACTAAACTTTAAATAATACAGTATGTTTAAAACAAGATAGTATTATGGTGTCATTAGATCTACGGAACAGCCAGGATCGCACCAAATCAATGTCAAACAAGCACCAAATGTATTCATTACAGGAATTACCTTCCTCCTGACTAAACAAAAGGTCGTACAGAAAATTGTTTCAAATAAAAAAGTTAATTCCACTAATTATCAACAATTTTCTCGCAGAAAGTTTTCTTTTTGCCTAAAAATACAAAAATTTCTCGCTTTGAACATTATTGTTGTCATCACTTTTATTTTATAAAAAACTTAGTAAAATTTTGCATCACAGTTATAACATTTTATAATTTTATATGAAACAAAACCTTACTTATTTATAGATATTTGTCATAGTTTTCTCTAAAATGTGAAATACTTTTTTATAAAAAGGTTGTAAGCAAGTACGTAAAGTTATAAGAATGTGAGCGCTGTCTATTTCCTCAGTTAAATGTTATTTGTGGACCTATTTTTTTGTGGAATTGGTTGTACCGCCAAGGCAGGTTTAAGGAGAAGTAGACTGTAGAAGGGATGACTCGCCCATTAGGCCAAGTGCACTCCTAGTTTGCTCGAACTGTACACTTGTATCCAACGTTCCACAGAAGAACAAAGCTGTGTGTGCCTTATCAACCATGCACTACAGCAAGGCAGTCGATGGTGACACTGGAGATGAGAAGAAGCCTTGTATCATCAAGACATTCTTGACAACCAGACCAAACATGGAGTGGACATTTTAGATAAAATGTGTAGACATTTTGACGTGTCAAGAAATTCCCGCAGATGGCCACTAACAATCTTTTTTCCTATCATGAACGTTGCAGGTGTGAAAGCTATCAACATTTACAGATCTAACAAGAATGATGAAAATATCAGTCGTAGGCAATTTCTGAAGGATTTATGGAACCAGCAATAAGACGCCGTGTCGCCATAGAAACCTTGCCGAAAGAGATTCGACTAAGAGGAAAACTTTTGCTTCGCATCCTTGAAAAAGCTCCAGTACCAAG
Source organism: Philaenus spumarius (assembly GCA_018207615.1). Taxonomy (NCBI): domain Eukaryota; kingdom Metazoa; phylum Arthropoda; class Insecta; order Hemiptera; family Aphrophoridae; genus Philaenus; species Philaenus spumarius. The sequence continues at coordinate 47,510 of JAGFPH010004776.1, forward strand.
AGACCAAGCTGGTTCAGTAGGAAAATGTTTCCTCTGCGGCAGGCAACGTAATAAATCAACGAGGAAGACTTGCAGTAAATGCCAGAGATGGGTGTGTCCGGGCCCATCAGAGAGGTGTGTGTGATGACTGCTACGAATAGACACTTGTAAATGTGACATTACCAAGACAGGTTCATTTTGCTAATTTGTAAATGATTATAGGCCTAGATACTTTTCAGTTGTTTTTTGTAAAAATAAATAAATGCTCATATGACATAAAAACACTTATACCGTCATTTTGTGTAATTATAATTATTATATGAGTTTATAAAAATAAAAAGTTTCAATTCATAATATGGTTTTTATATAGTTTATTTTACATACACAAATCCAAATATATTGATAAAGTTATTAACAAGTGTAAAAATAAACCTGTATTCTACAATAGTAGAACATGCAACCATTCACATAACACTATGGGGCGCGACCACTGCAGTGTTAAAGCTTAGGCCTAGCTAAAAAGAAGAAAACGGTGGATTCCTATGTAAAATAAAAAATAAAAGGAATCCAAAATATGGTAATGTTTATCCACTTTTTCTACTTATCTGGAAAGTAATGCACTGTACTAGTTTGATTCATGTGAATTATAGAATTTTGTATTTGTTGTTAGTGACTTATTTTACAGTCTTAATTTTTTAATAAATATAATTTACCTATTTATAGTAGCCTAGTTATTGTTGTTAATCTTTTTCTAATTTTGTGTTTAATATTTTTAGTGTACCGGTATCCAATATTTGAGACTCTGTATCGATAAAGGGTTGAATCTTTAGGCATATTTAAAATGAAGTAAATAATGTTGAATGAATACACTTTTTAATTAGTTAAATTTTGTACATATGAGAATATGTACAAATTTAACTCATATCAACAAAAATGTAAATTCTTGCAATGTTAACTAAAATGAGTACTTCGGCCTAGAAGCGTCTGTTTAAAAAAATTGAATTTGTGAACAGTTCTGCTTGAACATTTCAAATACAAATAAAGGTGTTAGAAACAACTGTTCAAACAAGCAGAATTCTGAATCATTACAGACACTGGCTTCTAACTTAAAATGAACTTGTATCTGTTGTACGTACCAGAAAAAGAAATAATTTTAAATTTAACCAAAAATTTATTGGATAAAATATTTTCATTAAATATTTTAAATGAGAGATGAGGAACCAGTATTTAGCTGCAAGGAAAGGTTATTTATTACATTTCCTTGTTTTTGTTAATAGGATAACTTACCTACATAAAGTAAAAATGTTAAATAAAATGCAATACAAAAGTAGTAGCCAACCGTAAACACGCAAAAACTCTGGATGTACTGTGCATGCTTCAGGATCCTGATCACTGATCCAAGTGTATAATAATCTGTTTGCATTTGCTTTACTGTGGGGATTGGTGAGCGAAGCGAGCAGGGTCGAGTAATAGTATATTATTAATATTTGAACTCTTAATTTGTCTTTGTTACTGCAAAATATCAATGATAAAAAAAAAAATTGGGTGTGCGTCGGACCACACGGTGGAAGTTATACTTCTTTGGCCATTCTCATACACCCACTCACGCACACAAACAGACAGGATATATAAATGAAATATAAGACATTTTTCAATATTATTCAATATATTTATCTTCAATATATTATACGTGACTTCATTATTATATTATACACCTATATTATCATTATCAGTAATTTCTTCTATAATCATTCTCGGTGACCCTACTGTCAATTAATCGATAGTTCTTAAAAATTTGTTCTTACTTTTCAGCGTGACGCGGTTTCTCGACCAACATCCCATCCCAAAGTGTCTAACGGGCGCAAAGAAGTATAACTTCCGATAGTTCTTAAAAATTTGTTCTTACTTTTCAGCGTGACGCGGTTTCTCGACCAACATCCCATCCCAAAGTGTCTAACGGGCGCAAAGAAGTATAACTTCAAAATTTGTTTAACTATATTATAATTTACATCAATTAAAAAGAAATAAAATTGTATGCTATGAACAATGTATAAAATAATGAATCTGTAGAATAATTTTTCTGTGATTTTTTAATATTTTATCTACTTGACTAAGCATACTGACCCTATTACAGTAAAAATACCAAGTATTCTAAGAGGCCTAAGGCAATTCATCCGACATTTATACATATATATATTTTTTTATATATATTGTCACAGTGATCTGTAGATTTTAGTAGCAAGAAATTTAAAGCATTTACTGTAGCATTTAATAGTATGTAGTCTAACCTTGAATATTATTTTTTTTTAGTCAAAATCTTTGGGTATTGCCTATGGAGTGATTTTAGAAGAAGAAGATCAAGACGTGGGTGTTGAGCTGATGATGTACGCTATACATAATGGTTTTACGTACTTAAAATTTCCTAAAATTCAACATGCCGTTTATATTACCTTCCCGACACTACCTTGGATATTTCCTTCAATATCTTCAAAGCTGTATTCGATTGGACTAAGAAGAATTTACCCTGAACTCTTTGCTTATTCTGAAGTAAGACAGCTGGTTACAATCATGATAACGCTTATAAATGGTTAAGAGTGGTTTTACTCAGGTTACTTGTTGTAATTTTTTTAAAGTTTGGGTTTTCTAATTATAATTGTGTTTTGCAAAGTACATATTGATCAGTTGTAGATTATTGATTCATCATTTCCTTTAACATTCTAGCTTTGAAAAAATATAGATTTCTCACTGTCTAATGTGTACCAGTTTTGAATTGCTGTCAAAGCATTACAATTAGAAATTAATTTGGAAAAATGCAGAAACAACTCTATATCAATTGACTTAATTTTTTCATATTACACAAATAAATCGTTTTCTTTTACATTCAATCTCAATATTGTTTTTAAGTTAAGAATTAGTTGGCCTTTTGTTATTATCAAAATTGTGTAGCCTATAGACAATTTTGAGCACTTAGTCCTTTTTCCCCTTAATAACCTGTATTGTAACAAACAAAGAACTACTTAAGTAAAGAAAGGGCTGTACTTCTCCGATGTTCTTGTAATAAAATTACAACGGTTTGGTGTAAGGAAACCTTAAAAGTTAAGTGTGCTGTTAGCTTATATACTTTTTTGTAAAAATACTGCCGCCTTTTCTTTTGGGTATTGTTATGCTCTATCTTCAATGGTTTAGCTAACCAACTCTATAAATTACACCAATAGGTGCCATAGTTTTCTTAATTTTGTATGAGTTGTTCAATTTAAAGAGTTATTGTGAGAAAACCATAATTATATTTTAGTAATATTCTAAATATTTTTGCAATTTGTTTATTACTGACATTTTTTCAATTACTGTTTTGCTTTTAATACTAAACGGTTTAGCTAGGATAAGTCATAAAAAGTAATAAAATGTAGAGTTTTAAAAATAATTTTAATTTTTCAATCACTACTGAGTTTCTTGTAGGTAGGCTCTTCAGTAAAAGTTTCATAAAAATTTGAATATACATTTTTAGTTAAATTTTAAATATTGTAATTATAAACAAAAAACTTTTCCTGTAGATAATATATAGTTTAGGTAAATAATAAATTATCAAATTGAGCACATTCTCATATGTAACATAAATTAAATTTTACTCATTACAGCTTTACTCCAATCCATTATAACCCATTTAATAATTTTTCAGAAGCACAAATTGAGCGCATATCCAGTTATAGAAATTTATAGACATTTTTCTCTCATCCTCATAGCCCCACTTAGTCGGCAGGATGATTTTGTAGTAAAGGAAGCCTCAGAGTTGATCCACAGAGCTTCTTCATCGATGGACCTTTTCACTAATAGCTCAGTGTCCATGTCACATTCCATGTGTTCTAAGACTACCACGTACAGTTTCCAACCACCGGAAGGCATCATCAGGAGTAAGGAGAGCAAACAGTCTAGCTATAGTCTAGGTTAACCTAATCCTAGTTACCTTGAAGACTGAAGATTAGGAAATAAATGTTGTGATTGGTTGTTAATAGTTTGGGTGTAGTCTAGTTTTTAGATTTAAATGTATTTGCAGGGAGGTCACAGATGGAAAAAGGCAGATAAATAATTAGGCCTACCTGTAAAATTGATTCATGTAGTCATAATTAGTTGTCTTAGTTTTGTTTGACTTATTGCCTTGAGGAATTAGTTACTAATTTGTAAACTTGAAAGTAAAAAATATTTACGTATATGTGATATGTGTAGGCCTAGTCAGTGTACTGGAGATTGTGATAGTTGTAAGTTCCAATAATTTTTTTTCTGCTGTTAAAATTTAATTCAGTCATTATACAATCAAATTTCTTGCTATTCATATTCCATTATTAATTTATAGTTTTCAAGAATTATCTCATTTTAATTGTGATAAAACTTGGGTTTACATATATTTTACTATATTATATATTAAAATAATTTACCTACTAAGGTAAATTGTCTAAGTTTTTACAGTATAAGACTATAATAACACACAATAGAAAAATAAAATTGTGTTAAAATATTTCCATTATTTTTTCTCCCAAACGTTCAGTAATGATTCCGTTAAGTTGTTTTAGCATTACTTTTTTTACTTCTACAACAAATAAAATTTGCCTTGATATCATCATCTTGTACTAAAAATATAAAAAACCATACAATTATTGTGTTTGGAAGGTGTAATTTAAAATATAAGTCTGTAATATTTATGTTGTGTAACTACTTTCAAATATAGTAGAAGCCCTCTTAGGACTATTACTGGACCAAGGCCCTGGCCGGTTGAACCGACTGTTTAAATGACGCTTTTAACTCTTTCACTGCCATGCCCGTTTACATACAATCTGCCACTGCTATATTGTAGTGCTATAAAAGTTTTTACTTTTCAACTCATGTGCTACGTTCGTTTTAAAATTTATAGCTTGTATTATTTTGAACTGATAAGTGCTGCTCTCTTATAGAAAGTACATGAACTACTGGGCTTGAACCTTCCTATGTCACTAAAAACAAGTGTGTTTGTTATACTACAGGACGCAGAGTTATTCGCATGCTTTAGTTTATACAATGAAAGTTTTTATGTTGGACACACTGAAAGCAATATTACAGTGTGGAATGAGTAAGTGAAGATGATGATATTGATTTAATAAGGGATATTCGTGGTAGTGAAAACCCAGTTCTTTTTAATTCAGAAAACCGTAATAATAGGCATTCTAGATGCCACGTGTGCTGATACGTGCATGGGGTGTACAGTAAAGACCCAACAAAGTAGCATTTTAAAAAAAATTATTAACATTTGATAAAAAATGTTCAATAAATAAATACAAAATATATTTAGCAACCATTAAGTTTCATTTCCTTTTTCTGATCAACTAATCTTTGTATGGAAAATACAGCGTTGTCTGGATGCCGGTCGTCCTAAGGGTTTCAGCACAAGGGTGTTGCAACTTTTGTCCCAATGTACCAGTGAAAGGGTTTAGCCTAAAACGCAGCAGTACAACAAGGATACAAAGTGTACTGCATTACACAATAAATATAACGTAACAATATATTTTATTGTTTAAAATTACAATACAGCTTTTAACCCTAGAACTGGCATCGTTTAAGCTAAAATTAAAAAGCCCGTTTATAGCGTTTTGCAAGCATATTTTTTAAAATTCGCCAAAAATAGTAAATGAACCCCAATCCAAAAGTGTACAGTAGCTTTTTTGTAGAAGAAACTTCAAAGAATTCAAATATGCCACTAAAAATTAGTTTCTTTTGAAATTGTAAAAGTTATTAGCTCAGTAACGAAAGGAACAAGTTCAACTTTAGGCCTACATAACAAGTAGTAAAAAATTTTTTGTATTTTTTCGTAAGCGTAAAAAAGTTTCGTAATTTAGTTCTAAATAGAACTGTATAAAAACATTTATCAATTTCAAATATCTTATTTTGAAAAAAAACAGTTTTTATGTTCCAAATACATGACTGCTAACAAAATTAGGGCTAGATTGAAACTTAATTTACTAATATATGCTTTGCCCAAAAAAGAAATATTATTATAACAAAGTGTAGAGGATAAATCAAAGAAAAGAACGGTATAAGTTAATTGTTTTTCCTTAGTTCACAAAAGTGTTTGGGTTATCTTTATTTGAATAACAAAATGACAACAATCTAATGAAACTTCCCCGACTATATACTGCAGGCAGGAAGGGTTACTTGAATACCGTGGGAACCCACGCTCCAGACATTCTCACTAGAATGTCCTAATTATGTACTTTTCATTGTCGTCTAGGCAAACAAAAAACAGGTTATTTCTAGTTCAATTCCCACCGTTACAAAGGTCAGTCTTTTCTCTACAAAATGGTGTAAAGCAATCTGTCAAAACATTTGATATAGTAGGCGTAATATCAGTTGACAAATGGGCTGTTTCATTGGTTGAAAAACTGCCCAATCGCAAGGTTTAAAGAAAAATCTTTTGAATAAATCCTGTAAAATAGTGACATCTGATTGGAAGGCACCATTAGAAAGATAAAATCTTGACGAATCCAATGGTAGCTTTCGCACGGGGAAATAGCTGTACCCGATATGCATATTTTAAAACGATGATTACATATGTATGTTTTACAAAAAAGTTGTAAATTCAAAAATGAAAGTTTAATTCATTTCCTTTCTAATGGTGCCAGTTTTATTAGGATTGGATGATTTTAAGTGGATTAAATTATCGATAATGCGAATTCTCGCTAAGGTTCGAGCGGGTTGCATTTGCGCCCGAGAGACTGCAGTCTGCCACTTTGAGGGTTAACTTAGAATAAATGAATAGGTTTTGCGTTTACTAGCCTAATTTTACACTAAAAGAAGTCTGTAACCTGTAAGTCTGTTTCATTTTTCCACTGTCTTTTTGAAGGCGAAATCTCTCCACTTACAAAGCCAATTATCAACAGTGCTCTTCTCCATATTCAGTTCATTGTAAATCTTGTCAACAGACTCTCCTTTATCAACTCGATCTAAGGTGTCCAGTCTCTTCTCCATTGTGATAACTATCCGTTTTTGTTTTCCACTCATTTTGACTGTACATTAAAAACGTGAATTCTAATATACCTGTTTAGTACTACGCTGGGTCTACCCTTTGCCACGGAATCGTCCATTAAAATCTACAAACAGTGCAGTATTCAGTAATGCACAATTCATATAAAAAACAAATACGCTCGGGCAATGAGTTGTGCATACTTGTCGCTGAATTACATCCTCTCAGACGAGTGACCAGTTAAAGGGGCAGGTTAAAGAGGGATTCTACTTTCCTAAATAAAATGTCAAGGAATATTTTTAAAGTAGAAAAATGCTTGTTTTAAACTGTGACCTCCCTAATTTCATCATGTAGTGAAACGAAAATTAATGAAAGTGGAATTATCACTTCATATCAGACTGTGTTAAATTTGTACTTGTTTCTTCGAACTGTTAAGTTGTAAATTGTTAATATAAATTGTGTTTTGTACGGTTTTATCTAGTCTAAGCATTTTAATTGCATTTATCTGTGAACATTTTTTGAACGAAAAATTTTACAAATTGTTTAAGTTTAAATCACAATTTTGTTTTCCGCTTTATTGGCAGTAATTATGTCTTACGTTCATATTTTTCAATTCATTTTAGACTGAATTTTGAAATGAAAAGAAAACGCTAGAAGCTTAAGGTAGAGAATCTATTGGATCTAGATTGAAATTTGATGAATGGATTTAGTACCAAGAGGTTTATAAGTAGTTGATCAAGGTATCTAGTCAATGTTAAAAATGTTTTGTGTTTGAAATTATTGAAATATTTAGAATTTGTCAACATTTCTGATTTAGATGTAATGTTTTCCCAGAAATTCCTTTTTAATATAACTCAATATTTTAAATTTACATTTACATTTTTTGAGGTTGGGGACATTGAGAGGAAGTGGAAAAAGAGCGTCATTATCTAGTCACAATTTTCTGCTATTGCCTAGGAAAGTGATCCAGAGGAAAAATTAGCTTGTGCAAAATTATTGTATTTAGGAAAGTTTTTGTTTTTACACTACCTACAATACAGTTTTTTTCTTTTTTTATAACATCTCTTATAATACAATTGGTGCTATTTCCACTATCTTCGTGTATATTTGTTCTGTTTACAAATAAAAATTCATGTTGCCAAACAAAAAATATGATAATATAAAATGTAAAGTAATCACTGATAGATGTAGATCTTGTGTTAAAATAATTTTGTTTCAATATTAGCCTTCCCTTTATTTGCTCCACAATGTTGATGTTAAGTCCACAAAAGCACAATATTGTGGTGATAAATGGCTTAGAGCTTGGTTATGCATAATTTATTACTTTCATTTGTAGAGTATTGCTGTAATGAGCACTGTGGTACAATTTAAGACAAAGGGACTCGATGTTTAAAATTATTTATTTAGCTTTAAAATTATACTTTTATCTTTTTACCTTTTAACTCTGTTTTTACTAACATAAAACGATGACTGTGTATTTGTAATGAAACTAAACATTCAACTAAATATATATATATTAAAATTTGAATAAGGAATAGAATAATGTAAGTAGCAATTGTAACATTTAATTTGTATCAAGTTTTTAATATTATATTTCTGTATAAGTAAGATATACACACAAAATCAAATGATAAGTTCATGAATTAAAATATTTGTACAAATTCATGGAAGATTTTTAGAAGGCTTTGTTTATTGGGTCTAATAATAATCTTATTACAACTTATCAATAAATGTGTAAAATTGAAATCAGTTTAGATCTATACAGTGTGAAGTTTATTACTTTGGTATATTTATTTCTGAGAATTATGTTGTACTATTAATAATTTTTGGAATTTAGTATTGGTATTTATAGTTTGGACAAAAATCTGTTTAATGATGATCTTAGTGCTATACAGAGTATTTTTTTAAATAGGGCGCCAAACTTCTGTATCGGGTTTATTATATAAATAATGAAAACAAGTTTATGTAAACATAGGTCCTAAAACATTTCTTTTACACATATCCACAATGTTGACTTCAGATTTGGCGTAGGCTACATATTTTCTATGTAAAGTTTACCAAAAACCAGGATTTTATTTTGTATATTTTCAAAATAACATTTAACGTTAAATAGCTCTTTAACTTTACACAACACTCTATGACGTAGAGTGCCTATGATACAAAAATGTTTCTTACAAAAACTGTAATTATCTCAATAATCTAACAATATTTAAGTTGCTAGTTTTCCATTGCTGATTATAAAGTCAGGGATCCGAATAGATCTTGTACCAAGTATAAAGTCAACTGAATGACGTTCAAAACCTTCATCAATTACGTTCTGCCATTGTATTAGGCAGCTAAAATTGAGACTGATATTAGTTACTTTAAATAGTTTAAGGAATTAGGTATATAAGATGCAAAGGAAAGATAATATTTACCAGTTTTCAGTAACAATATTTTTGGTTTTGTATTTTTTGATGGAATGTACATTATACATTATAAATCTATGCTCAATTGATTTTTCCTGTCATGCTCATAAGTAGATCTTCCAAATTTTTTAAAAACAACTGATTTTAATTTTTTTTAATGGTGGAATTGAGTAGGTTAGTTTTAAAAACTATGGTAAGAAAGCAACTGACTGAAATAAATTAAGTGAGATAGAAGACTGGATAGCAATCAATTCCCTGCGTACATACCAACACACATACAGAAGGGCTTTGATTTACCAATCCTCATCTACCCGAGTTCCGGTTTAACCAAGTTACCTAATCAATTCTGAACATACAACGTGTAGCAAGGTCGGAACATCAAAGTTTATTGTGGTAGAGGTGGCGGACATGATTATTGGCAAGGTCACTGAACTCTGGCCAGTACTCACAGCCACTTTCACCCTCACCCAGTCTCAATCACTGTTTGTTACATTACTGATGATCTACCCTATGTCTTGAATATGCTCATACCTTTGTTAACGAGAACAGTACAAGTAGGCAGATTTTGTCAATCAATAAGATTACATCATTTTGTATTCTTTTTCAGCATTTCTTTGTACAGTACTGTATTTATAATGAATATAGCGTAATTTCACACTTTACGTTGAACTGTACTTTTTTCACTCCTAAACATGTGATGCTAGCCTGGTAAGAAGAGTGAGCCGATTACTGTAGAGCCCTTTTTTCCAAAAAGTCCATATTGTACAAATGTTTGGCCGACTGAGGTTAGACCGGTCCATACTCAGTCAATAGAAGTCCTACTGTATTTCAAAAAGTTTCCATAGACAAAAATAGATTTTTTAGCTTTCTGTTAGCAATTTGGTTTTACCGATAATACGAGGAAGTGTAAGCTTTTACTTTATTTACAGATTTTTTAAATAAATATTAATGACTAGACTCTTTTCTCCTTTAAAGGCAAAAACCATCTGTCGTGTTAGGTGTCGTTTGATAAGGTTTTATTTAAGAAATAAAAACAATGTTTTAAATTTCTTTTGTGGTACAGTATATAGTTTTCCAGATATTTATGAAAATCTTGCTTAAAACCGATTACCCCTATAGTTTCAAAAGTACTGTAGCTAAAATTTTGGAAAGAACGGTTGAGTTAAAAGCAGTCATATAATTTACAGGAAAACAATTGTTGGTTCAAACTTTATTAAAAAATGTGTTTTTACATTCAGGCATTGTGCACCAATACTTCTGCTTGGGAGCAATCACCCCCATTTATTCAGACCCACCACGAATACATAAATCATTAAACCGAAGGTTATACGATGTGTTGATGAATTGTTATTAATATTTCAAGTTTGATTAATATTAATAAGTACTGACACCCAAACCATCAGAGTTATATTAATGAAATTTGGTATTTTGCCTTTTTTATAAAATGGTCAAACAGTGTGAAACATAATAACTTTAAAATAATAGGTAAATTTATAACAATATACAAAACTGAATTAGGCTTGTTAGATTTATGCTGGCTTTATAAGATCAAAGCATTTTGCACAATTTGCTATTTGTTTTCAATTAAATTAATTATATCTAATATTTAATGCATATAATTTTTCTCAGGTAATTTTGCTAGGTTAGTTATTAATAATTGTAGAATAATATAGTTTAAACATTGTGTTTAGTTTTTTATTTTAGTTTTATGATTTGACAGGTTCAGGACTATTTTCATTATTGGTTTACAACGAATACGGGAATGAATTTTTTCTTTCACTAGTGATTAAACTAATGTTGGATTATTAAACATTTTGTTAACTTGTAAAAGAGGAACCTGGTGGTTTAAAAATGTTTGAAAGTTTATTTAAACTGTAAGATATTTATTATAATATTATTAAAGTCTTTAAATGAATTCCTTAAATTACGCTTTTTTTATATTAAATGACATGAATTTATACATATTTTACACACTTAATTTAGCTTTTTATACAATGTATCAAAACAATGCTTGTGTCTTTGTTTATATTCTTACTCCCTCCTTGCTCTTCTATTCCCCTGCCAGTTTTAGTTTCTTAACCCTAGAGTAGTAGACAACAACTCAACTGAGTAGTTTTTGTTTCAACTGATAGACGACTTAAGTTCGCCCTTAGCTATGTTGAAATGCAATGTCGGTGTTCTACCCCCACTATAATTCCCCCCCTTGGCACCCAAGTCCTGTGAGTGCCCCGCGGCAATTCAGAGCAAAATGATGATGTATTTTGAGATTATGCCGTTTTGTTTTTATGCCGTAGTCTGTGAGACAAATGATTGAAAGGATAAGGGTTAGTGCACTTTTACATTATTTTTAACATTACAAAATATTTTTAACAATTAAAAAAAAATATATAAGGCAAAAAACACATTGTTGTTGTGGCTTTTAAGCAAAAATGGTGTATTCTTAAAAGTAAATTCAAGTTACAAAAACATCTCAAAATGTTAGTTTATCAACTATAATCTAAAGTTGCAAAAATAAAATAAAATTTTTTAACCTTGGTAGTCTCACAGACGGATGATAGTGTAAAACCAAAATATGATTATGATTCTAGTGTTAAACTAGTTTGCCGATCCGGAATTAATTGTATACAGTTTGATAGATACTTACACCAGAAATATATGATTTCTTAAAAACAATTTAAATAATGCGAACCTACTCCAATCACAAATTATGAGATGAATGTTTGAGATTAGGTTTGTTAACAATTTGCTTTATATGGTGAAGAATCGTGTAAACAAATCCCTCATTTTACTGAATTAGTTTTAAATCATGCTTAACTGCAAGTATTTTGGTCAATGAAATTTCAGTCTTTAAGTTTCAAACTTATTTAAAATCATCAGGTTCGTCTGCCACACCATTATAATTTTTAGTTAGTTTATATTATAAGATTTTTTAGATTAGATTTAATGCAATTATTTTATTATGTAAATCATAGTTTCAAAAATGTTGAATTGCAATAGTTGATTGTTGTAACTTTCAAATTTAACTGTCTACACAATATCATAAAACTATAGTTTAGATATTACTATGTAATTGGGTTATTGTCATAGTTTGTTAAGTTTTATTATTGTGTTGGGTTCATCTTGGGTATTTTTAATAGGTTAGATGAGCTATTGTATGGTAAGACCTAAGGTCGGGAGTTGTAAATGAGCACAGATCATGGTTCCCAGAATACGTTTTGGTGTCATTCAAAATTTTATATAAAATTATGTATGATCTCACTTTAATGGTAACATTTTAAGTCCGATATGATCCAAATTCCGTACACACATTGGTTGTCTACGTGCTCGGACGAGTTTGTGAGCCAAAAAATCCATTAACCGGAAGCACGTGTGTTGACCGGAAGTAACTATTTTTTTATATTTTCTATATTAGAATGAAATTTTTTTAGTTATTTATCTATAAAAATAAATGTAGGGTATTATTCTGCTCATTTTGTTTTTTTACACGACTTTATAGCTCACTTGGTTCCCCAAAATCAAACAAAACGTAAAATACCATAAAAGTACCCGGTACACGTGGGTTATTTTACCGAGAGGGCATCTTCTGATCGAAGGCCGAGTTTGTACGCTGCGAGTGAAGCGAAGCAGCCTAAAACCAGGCCGTAAAGTAGAGGTTCAAACTCTACGAGTTTTCCCGCTGCGAGTGGAACGAATGAGCTCGTGAATCGACGCTGGAGGCTTAGGTGCAATCAAATTCTACTAATATATTTCGTACACACAGGCAGTTATTTAGCGCCTTCGAGAGTAGATAAATTTTCCAAATAGTTGGTTGAAACCCTAAAACATATAAAATATTTTTTGGAAATTCGCTTAACTCATGTCAGCGGTTGAGCTGCACGTTCGAATTATTTAATATTCATACAATTTTAAAATTTACAAAAGTGTTTATTTTTTATCTTAGTGAATTTCATTGAACTATGAAACTCGGTTTATATGACTGTGAAGTGGCATTTTTAATACTTTGATGGGCAATCTTTTGTTTATTGAAATAAAGTTGAATAAACTACTGGTTAGTGTGCTTTGGTACATGTTTTGGTTCAATTATTTAGAGTTGATTATGATTTAACACTATGACTATTAAAGGAACTAAATTTTACACACTATTCAGATAAAACAAAATTTCAAGATTGGTGGAATATTTGAACTACTGGTACATAAAATAGTTGACATATGAATAAAACATTAGAATTACTGTCTTGTTATATAAATTTGATTTACTATAAAATATGATAAAATCATCACAAGTGTGAGGGCTACTTGGGCCTACAAGTAAATTAGTGTTGTATTTTCATTATAGAGGTTTAGAGGACCATGTGGTCAGAACTCCTCTTTAAAAATGGCAACAAACATCTAGGTTATTTTCACCAGCATTTTTGTTCAGTAGTACCGTACGCCTAACTCTTTAAATATAATATTGTTTTAAAAATAATGTAACAGTTAATTATTTAAATGTGTCTTTTGGTTCCCAGCCATACTGTTGGTAATGGGGTATAACTGATATACGAGTAATATGGATCTGTGTACAAATATGTGTTATTTAAAAACAGAATTAAGTCATAAGTTTCTTATGCTAACGAAATGTGCTAAACATTGTTTGAATTATGTTCAATCCAACCCATTTATGAAATAGTGGTTCCACTAGACTCTGCAACCATTTTCTTTTTAACTGTTTTACAAATTGTGAGACACCCTTCTGATCTCAAGTTATTTTCTTTATATAAAATTCTTACATTGTTACAATCATAATCTGTGCTTATGACAAACTGTCATATAAATCGTATACACCTAGCCATTTCAATATTTCATATTCTGTTGTCATTCTTTATTTTATCAATTGTAAACAATAATCTTTATAAGGTTATGCACATTGTTGATTTGTGACATTTGCATGCAACAACTGCTGCCAATCTGTTTATTATTTTCTTTGCTTTTATTAAAATAAATCTAGTTGGAAAAATTGTATTTAAATAATTAAAATGATATTATTTGTTGGGAAGAGAAATACAATTTAAGAGAGTTCAAATTACTTTGTAAATTTTTGGAGTATTATTTAAGGTTAACCTATACACATACCTTTCATTTAAATTAGACTTGAAACAATATATACATAATTAATATAATCTTCTTTTCATTCTCACTTCAAGATTCATTACATAAATAATTAAATATAACTTTTAAGTTATTCATTTCTTCTACAGTTGAAGATGTCTTTAATCCTTCTTTTGTAATAAAAACATTCAACAAACAAAACAAATCTACATATTATGAAAACACAAGGTATAGGCCATACACTTAGCTGATTTATAAAGACAACAAATAATTACCCTCTACAACCTCCTTAATTATTTTCATCTCAATTCTTGAAAGATTACTTCAAGATACAGTAGAACCCCTCTTAACCGGCCTCGGATCAATCGGTCCTCGGCTTAACCGGCCTATTTCAAGAAACAACAAAATCAAATATATTAACTGGCCGAAGTCTCAAACATCGATTATTTGACGGACATTTCGGGATGACGCAATGTTATTTGTGCTACTGTATGTGTTAAGGGTCGGCTCTAGTAAAACAGAAATCAACCTGCGACTCCCTATAGCGGCGGTAGGTTACGCGGACATTGCTCATCCTAAATCCATTTAAAACCCGCAATTATTCAAATAGCGTTTTTTAAAAAATACTAAAATCTTGGGGACAAAATTCTTCATCCGAATGGCTTGGTAATATTTCGCTATAATTAATAGTTACTACGTAAAAAACATTTAAAATCACCTTATAGCGGCGGTAGATTACACGGACATTGCTCAGCCTAAATCCATTTAAAACCCGCAATTGTTCAAATAGCGTTTTAAAAAAAATACCAAAATCTTGGGGACGAAATTCTTCAGGCAAATGGCTTGGTAGTTTTTCGCTATAATTAATAGTGACAACATAAAAAAATATTAAAAATCAATGTTTTAAATTGTTAATAAATATTAAACAAAATATTTTTCTTAATTTTTAAAAAGCCATTTGCATGCATATTAACCATAGCTTTAAAATGACATATCGTTTATAATTTTCCGATCAAAAATAAAGGAAAAATTTGGATTTTAATTTAACATTGGTCTTATGGAGTGTCAGCCAACATAGCCGATAGCTAGAGCCGACCCTTAATGTTGTGGCAGGGAAAAGGGGGGGAGGAGGAGCGTAACAAAGGAAGCCGCCTTGTCGATTGATTCTTGCTGCGGAAGCAAGAGGGGGGATCAAATCTTGCTTCCCACGGCAACTGTATCATTTTTTCTTGGAATCAATTAACCAAGCGGCATCCTTTGTTTCTCTTTCTTCATCTGTTTATTTCTCGGAACCTTTACCGAATTTCGTGAGAGCAAAAGTGCTTGAAAACAGGAGGGGAGAAAAGGAGGCGAGGGAAGTTAAAATGTTTACATGTAATTTGTTAGTGTTTGTTTGTGTGTGTATGTACAGTACATACAATAAAACCAGTTGCAATAACGTCTTATGTCCTTTATTATTTATGAAATATGTACTGTAGGTTATTTTTTAACTAAAATCTATTTTTTACGGGAACCTCGGATCAACCGGCCAAATTCGTAACCGGCCAGGGTCTCGGTCCCGACCTGACCGGTTAAGAGGGGTTCTACTGTAAGTCAGTATGTCAGTCAGCTATTTGATCTGAGCTCTTCCCATGCTGTAATCTATCAATCTTTACGATATGCTCTTGAATGAATTTTCTTGGAATGTCTGTGATTTTTGCCTTGAATTTTTCAACATGGCAGATTGATTGTCAATTTGCAAGTCTGTTAGCTGACGTGAATCAATTATTTCTAGTCCTGTTCTGAGTCTACGAATCCAGCAAATTTCATCTATCAAAGACACAGCAGCTCTATATTAAGCTTCTGCAGTTGACTTTTTTGAGCATACCAAACAATGGGACTTCCTTGCAAAATAAGTACTCCGCTAGTTGAATGACCAGTAAGAATATCTCCTGGTTAATCCGAGTCAGTATTCCAAAGATTCCAAGTTTAGTTGTTCATTTTAAATAAGGAAAAACTCACTTGATCATCTTCCTGTGACTTATAATTGGTTTGCTGTTAAGCCTGCTCAAAACATTTACAGCAAGACCGATGAGAATACGAGAAATTTTCGCTAAATAATACAGTATTTGATTTGTCAAGTTTAAAATGTAAGATTTTCTTTGTGTAGTTTGGTAAACTTACTAATATTCCATTTGGTATTATGTAATACCATAAAAATAAAACTGCCATTTGCAATAGAATAAGTGTTTACAAGTGATATTATAGTTACTGCAAAGTATACACTGGTAGATTTATGCAACATTTACTCGAGTATGTTGCACACTAATCAAGGAGAAATAATTTTTAATAAATTCCAATATTTTTATTTATTACAAACGATTTCATTATTCTAATATAAGATCTGTTTTTCAATACTGTGCCAAGAAAATGATTTGGCATCTAAAATGTTCCTAAAGTTTACTAATTTTCATATACGAAACTAATTTGTAAAAATAATGTTTTGTGGAAGTAAAAAGTAAGACAGGATTGATAGACAGAGAAAGTTATAACCATAGGTTCAATAAAATTATGGTTTGAACACTTGTGATCTAATATACCTTTTACATTAGTGTTTGTGTATGTCACTTTTTTAATAATGTATAATGTTCAAAAATACAATTTGTTTGTTGTTGATTTGAACTATCCTTTAGTGTGATTATAATGTTGACTGGTAATTTACATGTTAATTATTGTTAAAACCTAAGTAACAAGTGTTGGCTGAATAAAACATGTTCTTTATTTACTATTGTATTCTTTTCAAGTTTTTTCCTCATAAATTTAAGAGACTGAGAAGGTTCAAAATCAAATAAATTTTAATTTTGGATGAAACATGTTTCTATCGGTACATGAGTATTCGAAGTTCTGGAGCAAGTTTGTGTGAGACGTATTTTGTCAATCGTGTGAAATACAGGCCTGCACAAAATATAAATCAATTCGATAATCGAAAATTCTTTTCTTACGCCCTTTATAATATTTATGAGCTATTTGAAACCTAAACATCACCAATACAATCAAACGAACAAGGCTAACTCACGCCATACCAAAATTGATGAATTTGGTAGGCCTACAAAAAGTAAATCGTTTGAAAGAAATGGTCGTTGAGGGGGTCTCATTCCTCTCTTCTATAAGTTAAAAGTACCAGGAGACCGAGCTAAAGCTCGATTATAAGCAGGGCTATGATTTCAATAATAAATATTGGATTATTGAGTTTTGAGGTTAGGCCTATAACATTAAACAACTAAATAAAGGGTATATACAACATTAGGCTTACCTGTAATAAAAATACAGTTTAAAGGATTAACCATAATCTCAACGCTATGCCTCAGAAATAAGTCGGCCTAAATTAAAGTTTAATATTTCAATATCGATTTAGGCCTAGGGCCTAGTTCGCTCACGTCAATAACTATTATTGCAAATTTCCGTGAACATCGTTTAGGTTAGGCCTATAACATTAAACAACTAAATAAAGGGTATGTTTATTTAGCAGAAGTATTCGTTGCCATGGTAACTATAAATAGATACAACATTAGGCTTACCTCTAATAAAATACAGTTTAAAAGAAAACAGATGATTATTGTAATGGCACTGAAAACATTTGCATCAGCTGTGCTTCTCGTTTAAAAGAAAACAGATGATTATTGTAATGACATTGAAAACATTTGCATCAGCTGTGCTTTGTATTGTTTAAAATGGACAAATTTCACTTTTTAATTTAATAAAATACGTAGAAAACGAATTTTCCCAGACTTGTGACCATTTCCAATCGATTTTTCGTGGCCAAAAGCCCCATATAAGATCAAAAATCCTTAGACGGAGATTCCAGATCCATTTAGCAGACAGACAATTATCTCTCGCTTTAGAAGATAAGATAATGCTCATGTATTATTATGGAATGAAAGTGATACATAAAATAATGCTTTACAGTATATTACAATCATCCGATCACGCAACTGAACCGCTAAGGTAAGTTTAGCGAATTTCTAAAATTAAATTTATATGTTTTAGGGTTTAAACCAACAATCTAAAAATGTGCTTCCGGATGTTGGAGTTTTTTACTAACTCGTCCGAGCAACTTAGACAACTAACGTGTGTACCAAATTTGGACAAAATCTGACTTAAACTATTTTCGTTAAGAGTGCGAACATCCGAAATATGTGCGGAAAACCGGAAATATGTACACCCCATAACTTGTTCTAGGCACCATGATCGGTGCTCATTTACTACTCCCGACCTTAGGGGTCACTGCAATAACTCATCTTTCATTTTATGGAAGTCGCTAATAATTTTGAAAAGGATCGATGTTGTGTCTTCGGGAGTAACGGTTTATTTAACGTCCACTGGAACCGTCTTCGGCCGAACACGATCGTCCACTGGAACCCATTTTTCGTCAGTGCATTTGTCAGAAGAGTTCAGTTCAAAGTGTTTTGTTGTGTTTACTTACCAAGGACTTGCTGTTTGCTAGTTTGTAATGGAATGGATGAGATGATGTTGCTCGAAAATACTTACCTGATGAGGAGACATAGAAAACGAAAGAATGAATATTGGGTGCACCCGATACTGAAAGGAGCCGACTTGGCGAGTTTCATCATTTGCATAACCAGCTAATATATTGAATGCGATCCGACCATCAGTTTGAAAATTTTCAAAGTTTAGGGAAACTATGACACCAGAAGAACGTTTTGCTGTGACATTAAGGTAAGTAATCAAACAATTCTTTCTCCAATTTTTTTTCTTTCACCGGCCCTTGATAAGCCACGATGGCCGTGGTTGTTAAGGCGTGAAAGCTTTATCAATCGTCATGGCAACCATCAATGGAAAGTTCCGGGTTTAATTCCCATTGACCCCGAATAATTTTCTAAATGGTTTCTTAACAGACATCATTGGATGTGGTTCGGATTCCACGTAAAACTGTAGGCCCCGTCTTCATTAGCCTTAAAGTGCAAAACAGCAGGACGTTAAAAAAAATTCACCTGCTCGAACAAGTTTTATAAACAAATAATTTATTATACCTTATATTAGGATGTCACATTTGTGACATTTAACGGTACGAACAGACAAATAGAACAACTAAAGAACTTTATGAATTCTTCGAACCCACAAATACAATTCACACTAGAAATTGAAAACAACAGCATACATTTTCTAGACCTAACTGTCGCAAAGCACTAGAACGAATTTAAATTTAGGATGTACAGAAAACCTACCACCACCAACATAACTATACGTTATGACTCTCACCATCCAATACCACATAAAATGGCTGCATATAATGGTATGATAAATAGACTTTTAACAATACCTTTAGCATCTCACTGTATTCAAGAGCAACTTGATACAATCAAATACATCGCTGTAAGAAATGGTTATAAAAGCTCTATGATTGACACACTTCTTTGTAAACATAAGGCTAGATTGAAATCACGCCCAAAAGAAAGGGAAAATCTATCTTTGTATCTACTGAATATGGCAACATTCTCTCTACAATCGTCACTTCTATATTTGGTAAACTCAACAGGAGGATCGATTTCCGAAACAACGACACAATAAAACGGTTTCTAAAACCAATAAACCAAAAATGTCTTGAAGACCAGAGGCGTATATAAATTAACATGTGACGACTGTAATAAGATATACCGGGTGTCCCACGAAGAGGTCCCTATTTTTGAATTGATATGACAGACGTATAGAGCGCGCTACAGACTTGAAATTCTACAGTCGTGACTAACACATATGTAAAAGAAATACCCCTGAGTATCAGTTAATTCTGACTGATCCAAAGAAAATGGCGGAAAAACAACAAAATCAGCAATCGTATTTTAAGGGTAAACCTACTTTTATTTAGAATAGGAACAGCTACAGCTGTTTAGACTATTTTAAATCTATCATCTGACTGTGTGTATCCACAACAATAACCATATTTGGTAATAAACATTGGCATTTGTTATTAAGTTGCATTGTAAAGTGTCTTATGTACCATGCCGTTTTCAACTGAGCAAAAAGTGAAATGTTGTTCCTGGACTATTGCCTTTGAAAATGATTATGAAGCAATAAGGTGTTTTAGGGAAAGGTACCCAGGTGTAGTTCCACCGTCAAGGAAATCTATTTGTAAGTGGAAGACTATCCTACTAGAAACGGGGTCAATACAAAAAAAAAATACCATAGATCCTCCAACATAGAAAATGAAGAAATCGTATGTGCTGCTTTCATGGAATCTCTAAATACGCCTAATTCAGTAAGAAAGGTGGAATCTGCTACAGGGATACCGAAGTCATCTGTCCAAAGGTATGCCAAAAAGAACAAAATCAAACATTATAAAACTCATTTAGTTCACGGACTGCTTGAAGATGATCCTGACAGACGATTGGAATTTTGTTCGAAAGTAATTGAAAAGACTGACGTAGATAGCAAATGGCATGAAGGAATCGTGTTTTCAGATGAAGCGACATTTTATCGAACAGGAACTGTAAACAGGGATAATTGTCATTACTATAACACAAAAAATCCACATATCTTACAAGAAGAGAAATTAAAATCAACAGGTATAACAGTTTGGGCTGCTGTTACCAAGGATGGTGTTTTGTCGTATGACATATCCCGACAAACAATGACTGGAGAAAGGTATGCATCAGTTTTAAGCAATCACATAGTTCCTCATCTTTCTCAGCCTGAGATGAAAGAAGTTTTTTTCCAACAGGATGGAGCTCCTCCGCATTATGCTAATGTGGCCAAAGCAGTTTTGGACCAAAATCTTCCTAACCGTTGGATAGTTCGTGGCAGCAGCTTCATGGACTGGCCCCCAAGGTCTCCAGACTTGACTGTTTGTGACTTTTTTCTGTGGGGCTTTTTGAAGGAGAAGGTTTATGTCATAACATTGCGACAGACGATGAACTAATGAGGTTGATCGAAGAGGAACTGTTGTTGATATCTCGAGAGTTGTTCAGCAAAGCGTATGACTGTTTTCTATTTCGTTGTCATCAGTGCATTGCGATCGATGGACATCAGTTTGAATAAGGTTTATGGATCAAATAGATTTAATTTATTTATGAGTTACTTATATCTTTAATTCCCTAACGTTGTTTAGTGCTTAGTAACATCGTTAAAATTCAATAATTATGTTGTAACACTTAAGCAAATAAAACTATTTTAACGAAAAGGTACTATTTCTTTGATATCCCGCCATTTTGTCCTAATGTGTCAGAATTAACTGATACTCAGGTGTATTTCTTTTACATATGTGTAAGTTAGGACTGTTTAGTTTCAGGTTTGTAGAGAGTTCGGTGCATCTAATATATTAATTCAAAAATAGGGACCTCTTTGTGGGACACCCGGTACATAGGCCAAAAAGGGAGAGCATTCAAACCCCGATTTAAAGAGGACTTACCTAATAAAACAATTACAGGTAAAAAGTCGAATTTTGCACGCCATTTAATAGATGAGGACTACTGCTACACAGACTTACAAAATAATCTAAAACCTATTAAAATTTGTCTCAAATGTAGATTTATGAACGTGGTTGAAGAATATGAGATGTATAAGGCATCAAAACATAAAGACAAAAACGGCGAACATCAATTAAATGTTGAACGACCAGCTAAGTTTCAACTCTAATATCCTGTATGACACGGCAATATATATCCAGGAAGCCCGCAGTACGAAATGTTTCGGAGCACGGAGTATTAACTTACAGTCTCTGGCCAGCAGCCGACAAGTGTGCACCTAAACGGACTCTACGTGTGAACTGAATTGTGTTTGTGTATTTTATGTTTTTAAAAACTTAACGACCTTGTTCAAGAGGAATTAATGGTATTGTCTGATGATGGGTCAACAAGCCCGAAACGCGTAACAATCAACGAAAGTGAGGTCACTTGACGGGAAATGAAAATAGAACTTTTTCTGGTTGAAATTATATACAATAAGTGTACTTTATATGAGTATTTCTTTATAGAAATAAATAACATAAGTAAGGAGGCTAGTATCAAAGACAGATAAGTCCATTTTTTTATTTTCAGGTTTTGATTCATTCCCATGCTATGTTTGGTGGTGTTTCATGTTAGCATAAGCATATGTTTAAAAAACGGACAGAACCTATTTTAAAATTAGATATAAAGTGTAAGATTTAGTTCAAAATTCGGCCTAGTCCAATACTGTCTACGTTCATATACGGACAAGTCCTTTGTAACCAATCAGAAGTCTCTATTAGGTACTAAACAGCTGCTATTCTCGTCTAAAGCCTCGGCTACGATACGAGCGGCGGGCGGTGGGCGGCGAGCGTTACTAGCAAAATTTTTGAGCGGCGGATGTGGCTCCGATACAAGCGGCAATATTCCCACAGTCAACGAGATGACGTCACACGAGGAGCTATTGCTGACGGAAATACTTAGTGAGAGACCAGTATTTATAGGAAAATCACAATATAGGATTACTATATCTTTAACCGTAGACTAACCATAGAAAGTTTAAATCCTTTATGAGGTTTAAAAAATAAATAAACTCTTGAACAGAATGATAAATTCCAAAATTATAACCACACAATTTAGAATCTTTATTGTTACAGTCGGATTTTCTTGAAATTTAGATTTTAACATAAATTCAGGTGTAACCCTGGTAGAGAGTATTTTAAAAATATATACTTCCTGTGAAAATAACAATGTTAAACAGTCCCACA